>JABXWE010027182.1:0-34518 GCA_014611495.1 Limonius californicus | reverse complement strand
TATACAGTCATTTGTTGCTTTGATTACCGAAAATTCGTTGCGTATCTAGACGAATTTAAAATTAATGCTGTAAAAGTAATTTCTATCGATAAGATTACCTACCATAAGTCATATCCATAAGAAACTAGGTGTTATGCCGTATTTCTAAAGTAGGTGCCCGCATAAAATGTTTGTGTCAGTTTCCCGCGTTTTATATCGCTTACACGGGACGACATACTGCAGCGATTGAAGCATATGAGTCATGAGCTTGCAATGTTTTGACTAGCATCCCTATTTTAGGTCGACCTTGATCATTCGTAGGTACATTGGTACTTTGACAATAATTGATTCATTTTAATTTTTTACGGCATAAGTAGGTACTTAATAAGTTATAATATTAATATCAAGTTTCTCGAATTTTTATACATACCTATTTGATATTATTTCATGTTCAGCAAGTATATAAAAAACATGTTCTATCAACTGACCTCAAAGTGAAAAATATGGTCATTTTATTCATATTTAAGTTACAGCATGTCCCTCGTATGCTAATTAGATAGATTTTTGTCGTGATAAAATTTTCAGAATTTTGTGCAAGGCACACCTTTGAATATACCTATCTAATGTCTGTGGTGCATCAGAATAAAAAAATAATAATTATACCTACTGTATGTTTTCTGTTTTCACTTTTTTTCGTTTTTAGCAAATGAAGTTACCGTTGAAATGTTTAACGATTTAAGTACGGATGTCATCAAGGAATTAATTCCCAAAATTGGGAACAGAATAAAGTTTGTAAAAAATTTGGAAATATGGAATGCGAATTTTATTGTTCAGCCCAATGACGCAGTTTTGGTAAGACAGCCCCAATAGTGACTAATAAATAATAGGCCAGGGCGAAATATCGAAATAAAATGTAATACGTACTCGCGTTCTGATTTTGAATTTTCTTACATAATTTAGGAATAAACATTTTTCAGGTTACTGCTGATGATTTTAATAATTTTCTCCTACATCAACATCGTCTACTTTGAGCAATTCGTCGAACTATTCATTGCCTTCGAAATCATCAGTACTAAGTACCTATCGAAAATAATAATAATACCCGGATTATTCTTTGTTACAGCAAAACTTACTGCTATGTCGCAAAAGCCCTTCCTAATCATTGACGGGGTAGATTTAATCCCGGAACCTCCAATAAAGAAACAAAAATGTTCTTATCTAAAAGATCTGTTAAATGCTAGCAATATGGGCAAAAGTTTATTGGAGGTGTATAAATCCTCCGGTTTCAAACAACTACATCGACAACAACTTGCTGATATTATAATAAGTAAGGAATTGGAAGGGGGACCAGATAAGAGGTAGGTAGAAATGAAGTTTTAAAAAATCTCTTTATTTACATTGAACTAATAGTTATCGCAATTGTCATATTTATATCTACACATACAAATACGATTCACGTAGTGAAAGAAGTGCTTAAGACTTTGCATTCGGATACCGTGACACAAGGTAAAGTATACAATAAGCACATACAATTTAACTTTCTAAGAATTTTATTATTGCAGATACTATTGTCAGATGTAAATTTGTTGCCTTGTTTTGGATTATTAGTATATATATTACAAAATGAAAGTAATACCATTTTTGTATATAATCATTATGAAACCAAAGGGTTTAATGAACACAATCATGCATACGAAATTGAAAAACTAAATTCATATGCAATCACTCATTATAAAAATCTACCTCATCCTATGCAAGCATTGCTTACTAAAGCAGTTGATGGTAAACTGTATGTTTCCATTAGGCATGACATTTCTTCATGAGTTTTTTTTTAATATAAACTTCGTATATCACACCCTACTTTCTAATGGTAATATTTTTATTCTAATGGTACCTAATTAATTATTTTTATATTGTCATATTTAGACGTAATGATGTTTTTGTACTATACAGATACCTAATTCTTTATATCATTGCAAGTTTAATTTTTATGTAGTAGGGCTGTTTCTTTTTTAGTTTTATTATAGTTTTTACCTATTGTACTATTCTGATTTTTGTTTTTGTATTATGTATTACAATAGTATTTTTCAATAGATTTTATATTTCAATTTTAGATTTATTTTATGCTGGTATTTGGTACAGATAAATTAATCTAATGCAGATTATTAAATAAAGGATTTTAGCTAAAGGTGAATTCTCCCATTAAGAATAATTCTGCTGCAGTAGCAAGTAAATTGTTTAAATTAATGAATATCTTGCACTAGTCAAGCAGGGAACTTCTAACTAACGGAACAAATTTTATACTTCTACAGCGAATGAACTGATCTATAATTGCTAATGGTAATAGAGCAATAGAGCAAAATATTTTGATTCTCAGAGTAAAACCATTTATTGATTACAACAAAAGAGTTATTAGTAGTAGTGAAGTTGCTTATAAATATTGGACAAATTAAGTTATTTAGAAGAGCTAATATATTTGTGTAAAACAGTTAAATATTTATAGCAATGAAACTTGTTAAAATTACACAAAATCTTCACTGTCACTATAGTGCTAAATTATTTTAACTGTAGCAGACAAGTTTTTTTTTTCTGTGTCGTCTTCAGTTTTACTTTCACTATCTGGCACCGTGGTTTGAACCATAGAAGAAGGCCTCGAAGTCGCAGTGTCTGAAGCAGAGGGTGATGGTACTTTTCTTTCGTTTTAAACTCGCTGCAAAAAATAAAATATAACTTTTACTAAACGTTGATGTAGACGCGGCATAACACATGCCAACGTAGATACCCAAATAAACGTGAATACTTACCATTCTTACCAAAAGCTTTCTAATATCATTTTTGTATAATTTGTAATAAAGTAGATGGCACGAAACAACAAACTTTACTATGGTAAAAATTGCACACATTTGTGAGCCTTGTGTGAACTCAACTGCACTTACTAACTGAAATGCGCCCGCTCTTAGATATGTACGAGGTAAATAGCTTCTGGAATATTCTCGTTGTTCATGCTTCGTGAAATGAGACGAGATTATTCTAGAAAGCTCCTTGTTGCCAGGAGCTAATTATGCATGCATCTGTAAGAAGTCATGAGAAATACAACCTGTATGTGTATAATACACGTACAGGTTGTAGTTCTTATGACTTTCAACAGATAGCGCGAGGGTCTCTATTTCGTAATTAGTTTCTTTCAAAATGTTGACATACCAATCTATTATATAATTTTTCAGAAATTGTTTATATTTTTTCTGTTTTAATTTATTTTTTCCACCTTGCCCCACCCCCTTGGATACGCCCTTGCAAGGACTTATAGAAATGTTATATATCGTTATATAACATTACTTCGGAAATATGATTTATTATTATTATATAATATTACAATGCAAGACTATCAATTTCTTTTAAATTTTAAAATGATCAATAACTGTTTAAATACTAATGATGAAATTAAAACTGTAATTATAAAATTATATTTTATTTTAAAATATTCCAAAATCATTGGCATCCAGTTTAACGCACTGGATAAAGTTTTAATATGATCTAGACTATTTTATATTTTTGTAGAGCATTTCTCGAGTGCGACCACAATTTAAAGAAAATTGTAGTTGGTTCTTGTTGTATAACAATGCACCTGCCTATTCTGCGCTAATTATAAAGACATTTCTCACGCAGCACGGCATTGTCGAAGTCAATTAAGTACTCTATTCCTCTAAGTTGGCAACAGCAGATTTTTCTCTTTCCTAAACTGATAAGTATTCCGAAAGAGAAGTAATTTCAGTAGGGAGAATAGGTATATTAAGAAAAATGTAAAGCCAATTAGAAAGCAGTTTCTTCGGACGCCTTTCCCGGCTGTTTTCGAAAACTTTAAGAACGGTTTAGTAAGTGCATTTTTCTTGAAATTAAATAGATTTACTATAGATATTCAAATTTCAAAAATATATGCTGACTTTGAATACCCTCCATAACGAAAATACATGCGTTTGTGGCATTCGTCAATTTCCTGCTCCCCAAGTTGAAAATCGCACCCGAAACAAGGTGTACGCAGAAGAAACGTTAATTTTCCAGAGATTATATCAATGTTTTATTTATATAATACCAAATTAAGTCATAAATTTGAAAAACTTTCAAAGAAATGTATAAATTTAGTGTAGTAATATCACCAAATCCAATGTGCGATTGTCTTCAGCGTGGCGTAGTGGTAAAGAATTAGCTTTGTAATGCAATCTTCGGGAGTTCGAATCCTCCCTTCTGCTTTATTTTTTTTTAATTATATTTTTATAAAAAATATTCTATTTTTGTAAATCCAATTATGTTATTATTCTCCAAATACACAATAATATTGAATATTGTAGATAAATTACACCAAGAACGTTAACCCAAGTGCGGAGTTAATTTCATTTGGGTTACTCTTTGAATGCAGTTAGCAATTCATTCGAACATTTAATTTAATTTAAATTTTTACTTCCGTTACTAATTAACGTTAAACAATTTAATTGTTATTATTAAATGTATAACGATAAATTTAACAATTAAATAATACTGTTTTATTATTTAATTTTCCTATGAAACCCAAAAAAGCATGTATTTTTGTATGATGTGTATTTAGAGAATATATCACAGTTGAATTTACAATTATAAAACATTTTACATAAAAAATATGTTAAAAAAAATAAGCAGAAGCGACGATTCGAATTCCCGAAAATCGCATTACAACGCTAATTCTGCACTACTACGCCACGCTGACGGCAATCGCGCATCGGATTTGGTACTATTACTACAATACTATTATACATTCTTCAACGTTTTTCAAATTTATCAGTTAATTTAGTACTACACAAACAAACAATTAATAAAATCTCTGGCTAATTAACGTCCCTTCAGCGTACGCCTTGTTTTAGGTGCGATTTTCAACTTAGGGAGCAGAAAATTCACGAATTCTACAAAACGCAAACATTTTCCCTATGGAGCGTATTCAAAGTCAGCACACGATACAACAACTTTATAAGTTTTTCGGATACTGCAGCTAACGGGTATAATGAGCAAATATTTTAAGCTCCAAAGGTTTCGTATTGGCCGAGTCCGACTGTATTGTTAAATATTAGCAGTATATACTACACAACTTATTAACAAAACATAACTATTATAAATATAAATTATTAAAGTTTTGCGGGCAAAATATCCGAATTCAAATCTCTTCAAATCCGCGCGCTTTTTGTTGACGTCAACCCGTGCAACGCTTTAAAGCAGCCGCCTCAAATAGCATATATTCGCTTGCGTCATTGATCGTCTATTCCCACGCAGAGTAACAACCTGGCAATGCAATAAACAATTATTATAAATATTACACCTAACGAAGTGTTTAATAATAGACTGCCAGAAAATTGTAGCCTTAGAAACAAGCAGCTAAGAGCTATTAAAAGTTGAAGGTGTTTTTTAGACAATATTTTTAATCGGTTTACTGCAGTGCTTAAATATTTAAATTTTTATATAGGTCTGTTACTATGTTTTCATTGAATTCACAAACTAAATAGAATAATTTTCTTGAACAATTCATTAACTTTAAAATATTGACTATACTGGCATTGAAGTAATTCAATAAATAACAATCATGTAACATACTCTACTCAGATTTCATCAGTTTTTACAATTGAGTCCAAAAATTCATCTCCTCTCGCAAATCGCTGCAGTAAGGAAGAAGCGATTTACAAACGATTCAACTTGTGTTTTTTTTGTCAACAAGCGTGGAATCCACCTGGCACTCTTTTTATGATACTTTAGCTTGTTTTTTATGATGTTTTCAACACTTTCGACACTAATTTATAGATTTTGAGAAATACGACTAACTGTTGCCCGCCTGTTTTGCAAATAAGGGTATTAACTTTTTCTTCATTTTCACGATTAACTGAAGTTGCAGGTTGTGGTACATGAGGTTCATTTTTACACGATTTCTCCCGCCTGTAAAAGATTTCGGCCACTCAAACACCCGACTGTTAGAAATATATTGATTTCCGTATTGTGCTCGCAATCTTGTAAGAGTTTCAGTAGAATTTACATTTTCAGTCGTAAACAATTTGATTATTACGCACTGTTTCTCGCTACAACTTACGAACTTTTCCACAACGTAGCTGTAACTTTGAAAATAACATTATAGCGAAACAATTACCATGGATATGCAACATGAGCCACGGCCAACTTTTAATTAATTTAATTTGTTTAACTGTCTTCAGATGCGGATTAATATGAACATTCCTATTTAAATTTGAACACACCTCGTATTATAAATTTGATTCTTATAAGCACGAAGCCAATTATTGATTATATAAATTATTCTATTATACAACTACAATTGTGTAGCAATCTAATTTTGCATGCTAATATCAAAAATTATATGAATTAGAAATCAATTTTCTTACCGTTCACGCATTATTTCGTGATTTGTAACCGTCTCCAGAAATTTAGGTCGTGCTTGTATTATAAATTCAACATATAGAAAAAACGACGTTTCCTATAGATGTTGATAGCTAGAGCTCGGATTTATATGCGGTCACAATATTAAAATGAAAGCTTATGTGCTTATCTGTAAATAAGATTTTATCTGATATCCCCTTGGCATATTATTAATACCACAACTTTTTGTAACATTGACATCCTAGTATTTTTATACAACTAAAAAAAATTAATTAATACTAATAATAAAAATGGCAGAAAACAATATTAAAATTTTACTGAAAGACCCTATTTGTCTATTTATTTTTCTTTGATTAAGTTCAAATTATTTTTGGTGTAAAGGGGCGTACAGGATATATTCGTTATATGTTTGAAAGATATATACAGTTATATAGAGCCTATAGCATTTAGGAAATATTTGTCACATGTTTCCAACAAATATTAGTTATATTGCACATTGTAATACTCAGAAAACCTTTATTATATGCTCAAACCGCGTAATAGTTATATCCGGTTTAGCATTATCTTTTTCTTGACATTTACACTACCGCTCCCCATCCGGAACCGCTTTCACATTACTTCATGGGGTTGCGAGTGTCTCTTCATTCATACAACATGTACCCTAAACTTAACTAAGTAAAATACGGTCGTCGCCTCAGCCGCAGTTTGACCCCGCGGCCGATTTAGCCGCATTTCACTGTGACCTCGACTTTCAGCGCTTGTTCCCGCTGCCCCATCGAGGTCCCTTAGGTTTTCAAATCTTTTTTGATATTTACACTACCGTCCCCTCCTCCGGAACCGCTTTCGCATTACTTCAGGGGGCTGCGGGCATCCCTTAAATACAAGCCATTCATTCAACATGCACCCGAAACTTAACTAAGTGAAGTACGGTCGTCACCTCGCCGGGGTTCGACTACGCGGCCGATTTAGCCGCATTTCACTGTGACCTCGACTTTCAGCGCTTGTTCGCACTTCCTAATCGCGGTGCCTGGATTAGCAATATCTAGAAAATATTTATTATATGCTTGGAACAAATAATAGCTATATCTAGCTTTCTGATATATACCCAATGCAATTCAATTAAATTTCAAAAAATTTATTTCAACTCTTTATTTAATGTATAGTGCATATTGATTGTATTTTGCATAAATATGTTTGACCGTGTAGTTTACGATTATTAACCGAATATTTAACCTACACATTATATGCTCTTAACGTATATATACAGGGTTGGGCAAAAGTACGGGACAATACAAATGTCCACTATAGCAACAACAATTTCGATAAAATTTTCTGCCTGAAGTTTTCAGTATATGGCGAATACAGTGAAGGTATTGTCCACCATTTATTTCTTAGCAATATCTAAGTTTTGTCATATGTACAAAACATTCGGTTACATTAAAAAGACGCTCTACAGGAATTCTTATTTCACCAACAATTCTCAATTTCCCTCATATTATTTGATCTAAATTTTAAATGTCCCCAAAAAAAGAAATTCAATGGATTCAGGCGCAGAGGCTATATTGATTGGTCCGCTCGTTCTCCGGACCTGAATAAACCTATTTACAATCATTGGTTTTAAAAAATGGCGAACATTTGGAGTGCAATGGGGTAGGTGCTCCGTCCTAGTGAAACCAAATATTATTAGGTAATTCCCGTTCTTGTTCAACAGCAGGAACAATTTGATTTTCTAACACTTCTAAATACTCTTGACCTTCTGATCGAACAATAACACAACACAAATCAAGCAAATTTTGACAGTTTTACAGAACTGTATTCATTTTTCTCATCCTTTTGTTTTGTTTGTATTGTTCACAACATTTATTAAAAATAAAAGCAACATATCTTATATCAGTAAAATCGCTGAAAAGAGTTCAATCGATATATTAAAAGATATACTCGGTATTCTATTTAAAATAAATAAGTTGTTATCATTTCCGGCTAAACCGATTCTCCTGTTAATCAGTATATACCTGCATTGGGTCCACTATACATCGAAAACGTCATGTACCTTTTTGACAAAATTGCGGTTTCCGTTGTAGAGATATTTGCATTGTTCCGTACTTTTGTCCAACCCTGTACATTGACATTAACTAGTTCTATAAGACACATCGTACATTCTATAAATATCGGAAACAAATATTAGTTCCAATTATCGATGAAATCTATAATTATAGCTTGACTGTGTATATACAGGGTGATTCGCAAGAAAGTACGAGCCTACCATTCCAACAAGTAGGCAACCCAAAATACATCTCACTAGGTACTACGATATCTAATTTTTTTTAATGGTATTATGAATCAGAGATGCCTTTTTGATTACATTACATTTGTTTTTTGGCAACCATGTATATTTCTTTGAAGTTTTCAAAATGATTCGATACTGTACACTGTACAGATCTCATGATTACGTTTATAAAGATATAAGCTATTAATTAATAATAATAAAATAATTTGAAATATCGCTAATATTTAATAACTTATAGCAAAACACGGAAAATCGTAGAAATCTTATGACAAAATGCTAATAAATGCAGAACCGAATCCAGTCGAAACCAAAAAACCAACATGAAACATGTGCGAAAGTACCATGGAGTTATCAGTCGAAAGGCAGGATGCTAGACATCTCCCGCATTTTCGAAATGTGCCCGCATTTTCGATACGAATGCCTAATTCGATTGAATATCTCGATTAGTAAAATCATTCGATTATTGAAATCGTTTGATTATGCCTATCACTTCGGTAAAATGATTTTTCTCGGTGATAGAATTATATGGCTCAATGATAGAAATCAATATACTTACCGTACGTGTATATCCTTTGAAGTACAACATTGAAATTCAACATAGGGACTATGAAAAAAATTGTATATTGTTCTCCTGGACCAATGTGGCGACTCGTAATTACCACATATAGAAGAATATTATTTTTATGCATTAGTTTATATTAATCTAATTGAAAATTAATCACAAATATGTCTATAACTTTCCCATATTCATACTGAAAATAACTATAGATGTTCTATGCGGCTATGAATTGATCTTGCGCATGATAATATTGTTCATCATGAAACGTTGAAGTGATTTTTCTGGGTAATAGTATTCTAACGCTTAAAGTGTATATCATGAACATAAGATTCAATATAAGGAGCACGAAAAAATTGTATATTATATCCCTGATCAATTTAACTATTCGCAATCATCATGAATATAAATTTAATATATTGTTTGTCTGCATTATCTGATACCAATTTGTATGACAATTAAAAAACAATACTTATTTATTTAGTCATATTAGAATCAAATGTGTTGATCTACAAGCATAAGAAATTAGCTATGCCGAAACAGCTTAGTGATAAGAAACTTGCTTGTGCTCTTGGAACTGATTGAAGCAAAAACAATAGGAATACTGCCAAAAACCGTTTGACAACGTCCTCTGGATCGAAAGTAGGCTTCTAAAATAAACGTATCCTGCTCTACTGTGAACACCATGTTAACTTAAAATTATACACTTAGGTATCCTTATTAAAAAAAACTTTGTAATTTCATTGTCTTGCCTAATAACATTAGGATTACAAAAACAGAAACAAGGAACATACGAAACGAAAAACAAATAAATGGCAGGTTCGAAGACAAAACGAAACGTATTATTGATAATAATGGGACTAAATAGAAGTCAATCATTTCAATCATTTTCAATCGCATTGTATTTCTATATCCTACTTCAAATGAAATACATACAAAAATTATTACGCTTTTAGTCTTATATAACTCCTAAACTATTTCACTACATAATGTAGTCACCATTCGAATATAAATACTTATCATTCATGATACACGTTGTACCTTCGCTATAGAACGTTACCGCTAGTACGAAAACCAATTTTGTACCGTCATTTTAAGGTCGTCCTCGTCGAGAAAACTTAATATGGAGGAAGATATGATTATTTGAGGGTGGTTAAAAATTTCATAGTGCGAGCAGCCGCGTGTCGTCGGAGTTATCGTGCAAAGGCATTACTCCAGAGGTCAACAATCCTCGCTTTTTATTCTGAAATGCCCCTCTAAACTTTCTTAAGGTCTCACCATACACGTCTGCAACAATACACCTTTCCTGTCCCAAAACAGTAGCCATAAGCTTTCTGTTTTCGAACGTTTACTTGAACTTTCTGACTTTGGAGAAACTCGCATGCTTGCATTCCATTGAATGTTGCTTGGTTTCAATATGTGTGCACTGAATTCAAGTCTCGTTGCCGGTCACAACGTATTTCAGGTACTCGTTGTCATCAGCTTCGTAGCGATGCAGCAAGGTCACTGCAGAGGTTATTCGCTGGTTTTTATGAAAATCCACCAATCTCTTTGGCTCCCAAGTTTGAAGTACTGTTCATGGCAATTTCATGCAGTACTGTATGTGAAATGAGTGCTAAATTTTGCGGCCATTTTCAAAATCGTGAAACACCGACCTTCACGAATTTTCTTGTTTCATCATCAACAGCATTTCCGTCCTACTGCTGAGCATCGGCCTCTTCTCTGCCACGCATTTCTCCTCAGCGCTAAGGCATACAGGCAGGCTAACGTCGAATCCGAACAACAGAAATTCCAGAGAAGGTTTTTAGTATTAAGATCCCACGGTAAGCCGAATTGGGAAATTGTGTGTGGTGGGTTGCAGACCAGATTTTTATAAATCTGCATAGTTCTGCTTAGGTTTCGAACCCAAGCCAGAATCAACGTTTTATTCATAAAGCGAGCGCTCTACCAACTGAGCTACCACCACACACTTGTTTACTTTTCCACAAAATTGTCGTTGACAACAAAAGGTTCTTCCTTCGTTCCTCATCGTGCATGTTTGTTCGGTCATTTCTAAAATCCTTCACGATGCCTGGACGATTCATAAACCTTGACGGTAAATTTCGACGAAAACTAATCACAGCGCACTTCACTCCTACGAGATTTTCAATAGTAGTGTTCATTATAGCGCTTTATTATACAACTGAATACTATGACAGAACCACAGCAACGTGATGTGTGGCTCGCTCATCAACCTCGAAAGCACTCCCACAATGCACCAAATTTGCTACGCCCCGTTTGACGGGAGAATTGAAACGGCCCTTAGTTTCCAAATAAGCCTTGTAAAGTTATGCAAAAAAATAGCAGCTACTGATTTTTCCACTCGATTAGAAACAAATTTATATTATATATCAATTTTTGAAACACTCTTTTATTAACAAATCAGGTAACGCACGTCATCTATCACATGATCAACGATGGTAGTTACCAATACTTGACGATAACAAAATAGAAGTTGTAAAGTACTAAATACTACAACCGTGCAAATTATTATTTTACTTTTGTAAAAGTAGACAATCGAATATAATCATAAAGTCTATAGATGTTGGTAAATAATAAGCAAATCGGGTTATATTTGTGTAATATTTGCAAGGTTAGTAACACTTTGGACCAGTTTATATTCTACCGAAGTAAAGTTTTGACAGACGTATTTACGTTTGGATTGGTACATTTGAAAAGTGGGGTTATACAATGTTTAAGTCATTTTAAACTTCATGTAGACACACAGAGTCGTGATACCATGAAATATTTCGATTATGTGCATTATTTGATTCCTCATAAGGACTTTATAAGAAAATAAAAACAATAAATATGGGTTTCCTCCAAAACAAATTGAAGCTGTATTCAACAAAGGTATCTGCCTACAATTATTTTTGGAACCCACAATACAGTACTGGCGCCTTTAGTTCTAATTGGCAAGTATTATTTATTTACATGTAACACTAATAAATTAGTTGCTGATATTTAGAACAGTAGATCCCTATAATCTAATCACAGTGTCTTTGTTTGGAAACACCTCTGTAGGCAGATATCGCATGTGTAATCTTATAATCCCTTCTAATCGTGTAATTCCCCTACATTTCCCAATGTCCACTCCTTTGTGCGCCTAAAGCTTAGTCTCTAGTTAATTGAGTGGAGTGTTTGATACTGATAACAAAGATATGTTTATTTGCCGTCCGTGTACCAAGCGTCCTTTAGGGCAGTTACAAAAACAATAATGATTTTTTTCAGTTTATTGTCAAAATATATACTTTAGATCACTTTTCTTATTTTTATAATCAATAAATCGTAATTTGTTTAACACAAAAATAATGGTTGTTTATTAACTTTGAAAAACGTATGTTTACGGCCGGCTATTTTTGTAACCTCTACTGGTGCACAAGAGATGGCGCTGATGTATTTAAAGTGGAGTGGAAATGTTAGATGACACACTAATTGATATTGAAATACCCTAATTTAACTACTAACTGCATTACCAATGCATATTGACATACTTTTTGTACGGGGTGATTTATTGGAGGGTACGAGCCTACCATTGTTTGATAAGCATGACAGTGTACTAACATTATTTTACTCAAGCATAATTTAAATAGTGTGCCACTCTTTCTTGAGAAGTGGATTTAAATCCGGAATGTTGTACAGAGAGGATGCGGTATTACACACTACCGGCTATACAACTTTGTAACACCACGTCAGAATACAACTGGTGTCCCGCGTTGTTACGGGCCAAACGAGCTTTTTCGTCGACCCGCAAGAGGAAAGGTGGAAAAGGCCTTCGGGCTTCGGCATAGCTTAGAGGAATAGGGGTGGTTCATGAGAAACGCTTACGGGAGGGAAAATCGTACCTAGTTGTGTACAGAGCAGGCTAAAATTAGCGGCGCACCTTCCAAATCACAGCTGATTGCAGGTTCTCGTGGAAGGCCGAAAAGCCGTAGCTTACGGGATTCGGACTCATTTTTATTGTGCCTTCTGCTGTATATAAAGCTTACAAAGTTCATGCACAATATAATAAAAATACAAAGAAATAAAAGAAATGGTGAATTTGAAGACAAATCTAATTCTACTGTTGTTTGAGATTGGTAATACACACAGTACAAGAAAAATATCCAAAACGGTAATAATTGTAGTTAAACACAGACGGAAGATTGAACGTTCAAATAAGATAGGCCCGCCGCCAATGGCTTGCGGTACGGAGTAGAGAGAAACACAATTGGGGTGCTCCTAAGTTCTTCGGGAAGCGGGAAAAATTCGCAGGGGCGCCCCTGAAGACTGGATCACGAGTGAGACACAACGCTATGGGCCAGGACTTTCTCTGACGAAGAAAAGAAAGACGGGAGCTTCAAATGCGAAAATCTCCGCCGCTGCACAGGATGGTCACTTGCAACGGCTCAAAGGAGACTGTCACGAGGTTGAAAGCTTCTATTCCGACACAAGTCGAGAGAACAAATTCATTGTATAGTTTTACAAAAAGCTTACACTCTGATAACATATTTAATCCGACACAAGTCGAAGATTCTTTTGCCTAAGGCAGAAAGCGAAACGATAAATTCATTTAGCAGAAGAAAGCAGCCCCGGTTTCCGAAAATCACGTCCGTTCATTCCCTGGGAGGCTAGCGTCCACTGACTTCCCTCTGCCGCAAAAACTCCCACCTAACGAAATTGTTCTAGAACAATGTTTTTGCACGTGTGCCTTCCGGCGAATCTGCAAGTGGAAAGTTCCAAGAACTGCCTTTTGTCGGCATATCCAGACTTACGCAAGTACGTCAAACGGAACAGATAGGAATTTTCAAAGGCCAAGCGGCAAAACTCAAACGAACATAACAACGTTACCAACCGGGTTTATAAATACTTTTCCTCTTATTAAATTTTAATTTATAGGCAAAACTAGATTGTACATTGTGTGCAAATGGATGCCACAATTCTTGAAAGCAGAAAATTGCTAATGTGTATTGTTTTCAGTATATTTGCCGTCCCTAAGTAGCTTCACAACAGAATACGCATCTACTCTCTATAACATCCTTGATTTAAATACTAAATGCTGTAGCAGCAAGATGGCGCTCTTACGCACTGTCATGTGAACTGCAAAGCTTTTCAAGGAGGCATCTTTGATAATATATCGCTAACAAAAGTTTACGTATAGCAGCACATTCTGACATGTATTTGGGTTGCCTATCTTTGGAATGGTAGGCTCGTACTATCCTGTTAATCACCCTATATGTATATAAGTGTTTATAAGTTAAATCTATAGTATTTTCAATGCGAAGTTTTGTTCCTCTGGGTATAATTTAAGTTTGATTACTTTGATTATAAATTCAGATTTAGTAAAAAAAGTTTTATAAACGAAGCTCAATGCCCTTCTGAAAGAATACCCCAGGCGCACGTTTAAACTTAAAAACTTGATCAGTTTACGAGTTCTAAAGTTGCCACTTTACACATACATGATTAGGCCCTAAATTTATTTCGTCATTGCATACCATCTGCGCCCAAGCACTGCCTTTTAAAGCTGAACACTGCGATTTAAATTTTGATAAATGTACCTATTCTTTACGTCGTACGTACCCAACTTTTATTTTCCCAATTGTTATAGCGTAGTTAGACCAATGTTTAAAAGCCTTGAATGTTAAATAACTTATGTGTTTAGAACGACACTGGGCGAAATGACACAAGCGTGCCTCATTTGCTGCTGGAAATGTTCCCTAAAGAAGCTTTTACTGGAAATTGGATGGTAGCTTTCAGAGTGGTGATTCCACTTTATATGGTCATGGCATTATCGCAATTTGTAGCCTATCTCTTAATCCTCATAGTTGGCGAAAAGGAAAATAAGATTAAGGAAGGCATGAAAATTATGGGACTGAAAGATTCCGTCTTCTGGTAAGCTTACAGAATTACTTATCCTGTATTACATTTTAACTCAACTAATTTTTTTTTGTCATAGGTTATCATGGTTCATCATATATGGAGCGTTTGTACTGTTCCTGTCAACGGTATCCTGCATTTTGGTATTTGCCCTTCGAGTATTTCAGAACACCAACTTAATACTAATTTTCCTTCTTGTGTTGCTGTATTCGTTATCTATAATTATGTTTGGGTTTATGATAACGCCGTTCTTTGATAAATCAAGGGTAGGTTGTTTGCATGCTTTGTGTTAGGATCTGATTGGAAATAATTGGTTTCAGACCGCGGGAATATTAGGCAACTTTGCAATAAATATCCTGAGCCTGCTGTATTTTATTCAAGTATTTGTTGACGAAACAAGTTCTACGGCTTTATGGATAGTGTCTTTAATAAGCTCTACAGGATTTGCTTTGGCAATGGACAAGGTATGGTTTAAGCAACGTATAACTGTATTATTGATAACTACAAAACATGTTTTGGAATCTACAACATGCGATTCGAATTTGAACCAATACGCTTTGATAAGATAAATAAATCAGGGTGCATTGTGAAAGACATCTTGAAGTTGGTATTACTGTTTGCTAATCTACAGATAATTGTCAATTAAAACGTCTTGGATTCGGTGTGATTCCATTTTATATAAATATTTTATCGATTTCGCCAAATGAAATCTGAAGATACATGCGTTACCATTCTTCTCAAAATTGCTGATAATATCCAATCAAAAAATTGCGATTCGAATAATACAACATACCTAACCTCACATACTTTTACAAAGAAGGGATAACCTACATTCAATTGTAGCCATTATTTTCCTATCCTATGTCTTTTTTGTTTCACTAATATGCGTTGTTTTCATGTAAATGAAATTACAAATAAATTCATACTAGCATGTTTGCTATATGTTCGCGCGGACGTATGCGTTGTTGCCAGATTGAAAAATTAATCCCCAAAATTATGAAATTGAATTTAATGTAACTGTATTACATGTTTCATGAAAAATCATTAGCAGTTGTATGCTAGACATATAAATAGGAGAATCCTATAAATAGATCAATGCTATAATTATTTATCGCTCCTCAACATAAGGCTATATGCAAACGCCCTTACAGAAACAGTGATTACAGTTCTTTTTCGTTATAAAATGCCCCACAAGACTTTCTAACAATAAAATATTCGATTTACCATATAATTTAGAATGTAATAGAATTGTAACGAACCAACGATCGTTATAGTCACCCCACCACAAACCGATGTAACGGGACAGGGAGAAGGGAGCGTTTGTGAAATTCCTCTGATTTTCATTCGAATTTGTAAGAGCATTAAATTCACTTCTTTATTTTAATTTCTTTCGTTATCCAGAAATTGTATTACTGGAATGTATTGTTATGTTTGCACATGTATCGGTAAGTTCTGAAAATGGCTGGCTGGATTTCTGTTTTTTTGAAGATAACAAAGAGTAGTCGTGCCTACAATGTTGAGGTGTCCAGCCATTTTTGTGACCAGTACAATTTAAGGTTTGGAATCCATAATTGTACCTGTAATTAAAATTCTACCGTTTTCCGGTGAAATTAAACCGACAAAAGTCATTCAACATATACACGAATCAAAAAGTTAGAAGAATACACCGTATGATTTTTTCGTTTTAAACCGAAAAAAATGAACCCTGTCACTCCCTTTCACGTTTCCGTTACGACTCGCTGTTTCAACAAAAACTCTGTGCCCCTATTAATCGTGTTTGCGTAATTGAAAACATTTAGTTTGCCTTTTTCCGAAGAAAAATCCTAATAATGCAATATGGTGCAATCTATCACAATCCAGTTCATTGTTCCCTGTTGTCACTACTAGGGACGTCATGCGAACTGCTGCCGCCTTCTCGTATCTTCGTCCACGCAGGGTCGTCCATCAAATAAAGGAGCAAACAGAAAGACAGCTTCTTGTGCTTTCTTCAAGTTATCGCCGAAGTTAACATAAAAATTATCCATATATACCATCATTAATGGATGCTGTCCGCAGTACATTCTAGTTTGTAAAGTGTTTAGATTTGTGGTAAATAGTAGTAGCCATATTTTCGTTAATAAAGCAACCCTCTGTTGCTAACGGTTTGGTAAATTAATACTCCTAACTAATTGTACTTGATTTGTGAACTCAACTGAACTGGCTCAGCTCTTTTTGCGATCTTACTGCAAATATCGCAAGCCAGAAAAATTCGGTCGTCACGAAGCCTTTTCGTTATACATAATTTATAACTTATTTGAACGTTTCTTCTTTTGCTTGTAATTGCACTAAGCATTTCCTATTTTGTTCAGTATATTTAATATCATTATTAAAACATGTATGATTTGTTAATTTTGTATATTTTCGTTTTGCTTGTATTTTCGAAGGAATATTCAGGTAACGAGGAAGCGCAGTAAGGTAGGTTCGATCCCCCGTAAGCTGTTGGTCCTTGGCCATTTCATGAGGATCTTCGCTTAGCTGTTACTTGAATGGGTAGCGCCTACTTATTTTGACGTACCCTGTACATTATAACAATCAAGACTTTCTTGCTGTAAGCATTTTTCGTAAAACTCCCTCCTTCCTGAGCCAGCTAAAGAGCTTTTTTGACCCGTTTCTTACAGGCGGACGGAAACGATCGTTTGGACCGTAACACGTTCCGCAAAAAACGATTACTGAAGAAAGTCTTGATTGCGACAATATACGGAGTAAATTAAAATAAGTGGGCGCCATGCTTTCAAATCACATCTGATTACAGATCCGCGAGAAATTGCCAAGGACTGATAGCTTACGGGAAATCGAACGTATGTAACTTGTTGTTACTTCATGCTACTTCAATATTTCTCACAAAATACATACAGAAAGGAAAATACACAAAAATAACAAACCATAAATTATTAAACAATGGGTATATAATATATTAACAAATGATGTATACAGTTACACGCCAAAATGTTTAAACGAGGACCAGAATGGGTCTAGCTATAAATTATGTATAAAGAAAAGGGCTTTGAGACATCCGAACCTGCTGCTCGAGCCGCCACTGACTACAGCATTTACTGTAAGATCGAAAAAAAACTGCATAGTCAATACCAGCACAAACAATTAGTTATTAAAACACAATAAAAAACGATAAACTAAGGCACAGAGTTTTTGGTTTTTCAGTGAATCCTCACGGTTGTGTTCAATGGGTAACGGGATTAATTTTTATCCGTATAAAACGATAAGAGAAACCTCCCGGTAGTTTCAACTAAGTTAATAACTCTTCTTTATAGTTAACTGACTTTATTGTCGAGTTTTATAGCGGGAAAATGGTACAAACACTTAATTACCGGAGTAATATTTAGCCCCACGCTTCTTCACTGACTACAAAATGTCTACACCCTTGAGTTACTAGGCCGACCCCTTTGTTCCAGCAGAAAAGCAAGGTAGCCGGTTCCGATCCCCAAAGCAGACCACGATGCTAAAACCCAATAGCACAATTCCTGGAAATACCTTCAAAAATGCTGAAGTAATGATACACCTGCCAGCGATAACTGAATCTAACGAACATTCAAATTCAAATACGTGAAAGCTCAAACAAACGCCACAAAATAAATTTAGTTATAACAAGAAATGTATACACCCGGTAAAATAAATACATATTTTCCGAACATACCGAAGGGATATTCGTAATACAATTTATGAGTAGATTATCAACTTTTAAGTAATTTTTCAAGGAAATGTAATTAGTTTTATCACTTGTTGTTGATAGTTTAAATTCGGATCAAACGAAAACGTAAAATATAGAACTGTACATAATTAATATAAGCAGTTTGAGTCAACAATTAATTAGAATCAGTCGTGAATTGATTGTTAGTTTAGCAAACTAAGTTAGTAATTGTAGTAGAACTGATAAGCATTTAATTTAAAGGCTTTGGTGATGGATTTGTCTGGTGAAGGAGTAAATTTCAATAATTTATGGTCAGGACCTGGCATGCCTTTCGGTGGAAGTTTAATAATGATGGGCCTTGATATTGTTTTATATGGTTTTCTGGCATTTTACATGGACAGTGTAATTCCAAGTATGTATTGCACGAACTACTTACACGTATAAAATAAGATAAAATAACATGTGTTAAACCTTCGAATTGAGCAAAACTACAGGACTGCATTCGTTGCAATTAATTAAAAAATAATTAAATGAGTTATGCAAGAAAACTTTAAATCAAGTTTGTTATTTTAGGTGAGCATGGAACGAAACGATCACCCTTCTTTTGCTTTAAACCTTCATATTGGTGCAGCAAAAGGATAGTGCGTGTAAGTACATTAAGATGGCATTTCCTAGAATAAGGAAGTACAGTGGTCCCTCAGATCTGTAACTGAATCCGTTCCAAAAGAATGTTTCAGAACTGGAACTATTTTTTCCATAAGATATAATGTAGAAATATTGGTGTAGCGGAGGAATAAAAAGATATTATTGTTTGAAAGGGAAATCTTCTGAGATTCTTTCTCTTTTCTGCCTCAATAAGAACCTGCCCAATGAGGTTTATTTTTGCTTGGGTTTATTTTTGCCTGGGTTTTAACACTTGTCGGAAGTGAGTCATGGCATTCTCATTGAACATATTTTAAAGTTTACTAATTCTCCTCATTTTCGAATCATCCTTAATTAGTGAGCTAGGAATATCCTCCGTTCCTTCCTCCTCCTCTGAAGACATTTCCTCAGCTGCTGTCTCATGCTGGGCCCTCTGAAGGGCTTGGAGTTACTCTGTGGTAAGGTCATTTTTGTGGCCCTCCATCAACACCTCCACCCCATCATGGCTCACCTCCAAGCTCATAGACTTGCCCAGATTAATAATATCCTTAACAACATGAGACACAAGTTCATCCCTGAAGCCTTCAAATTCTCTGGCTGCTACAGGCTGGAGCCACAACTTTAATCGAAGACACAGTGCCCAGGCTTTATCTATGAATCCTAAACAAGTCAGGATGGTAAAGTGTTCTTTCCAGGACTTTCTCAGGGGTAAATTAGTTCTGAGGTCACTTCACAGCACCTCTGAAACAGTGCCTTAAAGTTTGAAATGACCTGCTAGTCCATGGGCTGAATGAGAGAATTAGTGTTGGGGGAGGAACCTTACAGTGATGAAGTCATACTCATCCCACAACTTGACCTCCAAGCCTGGAGGATAAGCAGGAGCAGAATCTACGGCAAGAAGGGTCTTAAATAGCAATTACATTTCCGGGAAGTATTTCTGCACACTTAGGACAAACACTTAATGAAACCACTCAATAAAAAACTGCCTGATTACTTCGCTGTTAGCCCTCCACGTCACATTTAACTGGTTTTTCATGGCATTGTTTTTCTTCAAAACTAGCTGATTTTCTGAATGATACGCCAAAAGAGCTTAAGTTTATAATATCTACTTGCATTCCCACACAACAATTAAGTTAGCCTTTCTTTCATTGGCTTATCCTGGCAATGATGTCTCCTCCTGATTGATATAGGTTCTTCTGGGTATTTTTTTCCTAAAAAGGCTATCTCATGGCAGTTGAGCACTTGTTGGGGAATGAAACCCTTAGACTCTATATGCTTCTGACATTCTTTAATAAACTTTTCAGCAGCTATTTTGTACGCACTAGCAGCCTCCCCATGTCTAACTACACTATGAATGCCACTAATTTTCTTAAATTATTCAAACCGCGCCTTACTAGTCTTGAAATATTCACTACCAGCGTTCGTTCCAGGGGCATCTTTTTACGAAGTCGGCACGTAGCATCCTCGATTTTTTACAAATTATTGCCTCTGAAATACTATTGCCAGCTAACTGCTTTCCGTTTATCAAAATTAATAAATATTGTTCTGTCTCTTTAATTGTCTGTGATCTTTGATTCGTAAGCACTTTCGCTCTTTAGCAACATCAGTTCTTTTGATGACCTCTACATGCGTTAAGAAAGTGCTAATCGTTAATTCTGCTATTCCATAATCAATAGCTGAGTTAGATACACAAACACTTCTATTATGCTTTGAATTTTTTTATTTTTTAAGCTATTGTGGCTTTCAAACTTACCTTTTTGGTTTTCTGCTATCACTAAACTTCTCAGGACTTATAGGAGCTAATTTAGAAACAACAGTAAAACAGTAAAAAAGAACAACTTTTTCGTTAACCAACTTTATATTCGACAACTGAAACTTTATAATCACTAAACTGTTGGTCGAAAACCGAATTTTTTGAAAACTGAGCCGTTCGAGAACCGGGGGTCCACTGTACGGGGATATTTACATAAGATAAAGAGCGAACATATACGATTTTATGCAACCCACTGCACAAGACATAGTTCACCTCAATTTAACATTTCTAAAATCATACGCGCCTTACTTCCGTTTAGTTTAATTTAAATGTTTCTTAAACTATTGGGAGTTGTTCGTCATTAAATGGTACACGAATTAAAATATCTAACAATGATGAGAAAGTAGATAAGATTTTAATTTACGTTTATGATACACTCACGCAGCCATTAAGGATTATTACTGAGTTAACCGTAAATTGTACACTTGTAAAATGGGTTGCATAAAAACATATACGTATGATATCTATAAAACAGAACGAAAAATAAATACTTAGTGCTTATATTTTAGGTGCCCCTCGCTAATGGTAACTCTATAGGATCTTTCAATAATGGAGAAGAGACAAATTCAGACATAGAGCAGGTACCACGAGAAATGAAAGGGAGAGAAGCTATTAGGATTGTTGATTTGTACAAATCCTTTCAGGTAAGAATAGTCTATCGATATTTAAGAGAAGTATTACTGTTATGTCATAATTTAGAAGTTAGGTAGGTATTAGTTAGTATGTAGTTACGAACCTTATATCTATGACAGTGAGTGTAGTTGTGTAACTACTAATTTTCACTAGAGAAAACCTGCTTCACTTCATCTCCACAAACATAATATGTCGTTACTAACCTTATACCTCTGTGTGCCCGTGGTTACATATGTAATTTCCAATTTTTAATAGAGGAATACTTCTGCATTTCTTCTCTGCTGTTCTACAAATTCTTACAATATCGATAACTATACAATTATCCTCATGAAACATATGTAATTACGAATATTCTTCATTGGTTCATTGCTGCTACACGATAAATTCTTATATCACACATGGTAAGAGATCAGACGTCTGGAAGGAATACATAAAAACACTTTTCAAAGATTGAAGATATAATACTGGGAATAATAATAGATGTGAATCCGGCCCTGAGATTCTCAAGGAAGAAGTGGAGAATATAATAAAAAATGAAGAAGATGGGAAGGCACCTGGACCTGACAGCGTTCTTGTGAAACTTCTCAAACTGCTAAACGATAATTATCACCATGATTACAAAGTTGTACAACCTTATATATGACACTGGGGAAATCCCTGAAGAATGGTTACATTCAACTTTCATACCAATTCCTAAAAAACACACTGCAAAGACCTGCGAAGACTGCAGAACAACCAGTTTGATGAGTTACCTGTTGAAGACCTTCCTTAAGATCATTCACAGCCGTATATACACACGTAGCGAAGAACAAATGTCCAATACTCAGTTTGACTTCAGGAAGTTGCAATTCAGCGAGTGGTTCGACAAGGATGCGTTCTGTCCCCTATACTGTTCAGTTTATATTCGGAAGCCATACTTAAGAAAGCATTATGCGAAATACAACAAGGAATCCTGGTAAGTGGAGAGCGGCTTAATAACATAAGGTATGCTGAGGACACTATTGTGTTTGACTCTACAGAAGGATTGTAACAATTAACGAATAAAATATCAGAAGTAAGTGAGTCATACGGTCTACGAATTAACGTAAATAGGCAAAATTCATAATTATTAGCAAACTACAACAAGCAAGAGAATTACTTCTTCTGAACAACGAGGAGATCGAACAAGTAAAGAAATTCACATATCTTGGAAGTTCTGTAAACTTACAATGGGACCATTCAATGGAAATCAATAGCCGAATAGGAAAAGCAAGAACAGCCTTCTCTAAGATTAGTCCGGTCTTTAAAAAACCGCCATTTAAGTCTAGATACTAAATTGAGACTTGTGAGATGTTATGTATTTCCGGTATTATTATATGGGGTAGATGCATATATATTGACGGAGACCAGCACACGAAAATTGGAGGCTTTCGAAATATGGGTCTATAGACGTATACTGAAAATTCCCTGCACTGAACATGTAACGAACAACGAAGTATTGAGAAGATTAAAGAAAGAAGTTGAAATTGTTAAAAACGTAAAGAAAAGGAAAGCTGAGTATTTTGGGTATATAATGAGGCTCCTAGAGAGATTTGAACTATTACATCTGCTAATCCGAGGGATAATCGACGCTAAACGAGGGCCTGGTAGACGCAGAATTTACTGGCTGAGGAATGAAATTGGTTCAACACTACAACTACATAACTATTGAGAACGGCAGCGAACAAAGTAAAAATAGTCATATGGATCGCTAACATCCGATAACGGATAGGCAGAAGAAGAAGAACACATGTTCCATTTAAGTACGATGTGAGGTATTTGTAATTACAAATCCTATACCTATTTCAGTGTGTGTAGTTGTATAACTACTAATTTTCAATACCGAATAACTGCTTAAATTCTTTTTTATTGGTTACTCCTAAATATATGTAATTACTAACTTTATACCTTTCTGTGCGTATGGTTGCATAACTATCACTTTCTGATGGGGGAGTATTTCTTTTTTTTTGTAACTTTCAGAAATCCTTATTATATAACTAACTATAACTAAATAGTGTACCTTCGTGAAATGTAAAGAAATAAAAACATTAATTAGAGCAGGCCGTGCATTTAGAAGCGTATGCCTTAATTCCATGGTTATGTATAGTTGTGGTTAACTTCACGCTATTTCCGAACTAGTAAATAAAATCAAGTTGTGAAGTGTCAATGTCAAAACATTAAAATGTTTAAATTTCATAATTTCACAGTAATGCTCTCTATTGTAATAATTTATAGATGAGGTTTCTTTCCTTCATGGCCAAAAAGTTGTTGGTGTATGTCAGTGTTTAGTGAAGTTATTAAATTTTTACGTTATACTATTTTAACACTGGCATTTCATAACCTAATCTTTTTGATAGCTTGAAGTTAGCCACGCGAATACGTAACCATGAATTTACAACAAATGTTTTTAAATGTAATTACTAACATTTTACCATTGCGTACGTGTGTGGTTAAATAACTACTAATTCCCTATAAAGACATATTATTTAATTTCTTCTTTATTATTCTTCAAGGAGCATACCTTATTAGAGACCTAGCCACCTTTTCTACTAAACCTATGTCACACTTTTAATGTACCACAGACATAGAGCAGCTATATTTTAGCGCAGGCTCATGACGACAGGAAGTGTTTCATTTAGCTTCGTTGTTCTCCAAGAAGCATAAATAATTACGATTTTTGCAGTTTTGTATATCGACGGTTGCTCTGATACCAATCTCCATTATAAATATACTGTTTCATTTCTCCTGCATTGTTTCCAAAAATTGTATTAATATCACTAGCTGTACGTGGTGTGCCAGCTAAATTGTGTCTCTATTTAATCATTGATTTCACATATTGTAATATGACTAACTATGTAGGGTGTTCATGTGTGTCCCTTCCTCTACCCTGAGTATATGTAAGTGTTTGTCCGTTGTTCCAGAACAGGTTTTTCCTTTTTGAAATACAGGGTGTTCCATCAAGGGCGTATCCAGCTGAAAATGGAAGGGCGGAGGTAGCTGAATGAACGCTCTATAGTGCTTGTTGTGCAGGGCTGTGAAAGCAAAGCCTTTCTAATGGTTGGAAAAATCAATTAGCTCTTTTTTAAAACCTGGATGATATCTGGCGCTTCTTTTACCTCTTTCCACATTTCGAACAACAATTCTCTTTCTCCTTCGATACCTTCCAAATTGTAAAAAGTTGCACAAGCGCTTTCATTCCATTCCTCAAATGAAAGATCTCTCGTGTTACTCAGATGGAAATGTGTCAATGAAAATGCAGGCGATTTGTCTGCAGAAAATCTGACTTCTAAAGATGATATGATGGAATCCAAGTATTAGAGACCTTCTCCAAAATTCCGATGGATTGCCAGCTGGAGGGTTGCTTCTATGTATCTCTCGGCCAGCAAAGCAAATTGCGGGCATATCAACATTCAAATGCTTTGCAATTTCGCCTGCTTCATTCAAAACGTCAGCTGTGACGTTCTCCGCATCTTCCCGATGCTGTCTTAGCATGACGAGAATAGTTTGAATGTGTTGGTTAGCTTTAACTATGTGAAGTGCCTTCAATTGAAGTGTATTTGCTACGGGTTCCAGTATAAAGGAATACTTCGCAATTAGTGGTACTGACACAACAAATGTAGATCTGCACGCCGCTGCATGCATTTGATATGCATTTTTTATTGTTGCTGCATTACCCTCTTCAGCTAATGTCTCTAATGCTTCAACAATATCGACGAAGTGATCCTTAAAAACAAGGATGCTCTTGTACTTCTCTGACCATCTAGTCTCACACAATTTGGGAATGTTCACAATAATCTTGCGTCGTAAAATGGACTCCCGAAAAAATATTATTATCTCCTTGATAGTTCCAACGCAGTTTCTGGGATAACGTTTAAGTCGTTCACGACAAGGTTTAGCTTGTGCGAGGAGCAATGGAAATACAAGGCTTTATTGTACTTTTGCCTCAACATCGCCTCCACACTCTCTTCTTTCCAAGACATGGTGGAACATCCGTCGAAGCCTAACCCCACACCCTTATCAGGGTCTAGATTGAAATGTGTTACAAAATCTTCAATCGCTTGGGTACAAGTTTTGGCATCAAGTCTTTCAAGCTTTACGAAGCCTAAAAATCCTTCTTCAGTTGTGTTGGCCTTTTCATCGAAGAAACGTAGTCCAATAGACAGCTGCTCTTTGCCCAAAATATCCACGGTTTCGTCAACCACAATTCTGTAAGCGTAAGCTTCCTTAATCCTTGTGACGATTTGTTCCCTGATTGTGGTGCTACATGATCAATTATTTCATTTTGTATGATAGGTGATCGGTATGGCGCGTTTTTCGGTCCATGCTCAAAATGGTGTTTTAATTGTGAATCACTGGCTTCGATGCGTAAACGGCATAAGTCTATAAGTACGCCTTCATCCAGATTTTTGCCTCTGAGAGGTAAATCATGTGTGCCGGAAAAAATGACACAGGAAACAACTGAGGACAGTACTTTTCTGTTTTTTTCTATTAATTTTTGCGAAGACTGGTGAAGTAGGATGTCCACTGGAACGGCCTCCATGAACGATTTTGCAGATTCCATTGCAGCCTTATGCACTTGGTTCTGTACATGTGCTTTACAATAATCGTGCATTTCCTTGTACTTAGTGAAAGGTCTGGTAATTGAAGAACCCCAACCACTTCTCACCATGCTGGCTGACGACGGAAACACCCTTGTGTGAACGTAACTCAACTGCACTGACTAACCGAAATGCGCGCGCTCTTAAATATGTACGAGGTAAATAGCTTTTGGAATATTCTCGTTGCTCATGCGTCGTGAAATGGGACGAGATTATTCTTGAAAGCTCCTTGTTGCTACGAGCTAACTATAGATCCATCTGTGAGAAGTTCTAAGAACCACAACCTGTACGCGTATAATACACGTACACTGTACAGGTTGTAGCTCTTATGACGTTTAACAGATGGCGCGAGGGTCTCTAATTCGTAATTAGTTTCTTTCAAATTGTTGACATACCAACAAGCAATCTATTAATCAGTTTTTCAGAAATTTGTTGTTTATATTTTTTCTGTTTTATTTTAATTATTTTCCATCTTGGAAAGGAAATGGAAACGGCAGCTCCCGCCCCCCATGGATACGCCCTTGTGTTCCATTTTGAACTTGGGCTTTTGTTGTTTGCATAAAACTCATAATTTTTAGAAACATGGTAGTTTATGTATTTAAACGTAAATTGGAGACATGGGAATTATGGTTGAAATAAAGTATGTGCCAAATGTCCCCTCGGTTATTTCTGCAAATTACTATTCCGGTCTGAAACTCTGAATGATGAATTTACTTGGTCTCTACATGATAGATGCCAAATAAAACAATTGTTAGTTGGTCGGTAAGAAAATAGCGCCAAATTCAAGTGCTCATGTTTAAAATGGGACACCCTACATACAGCTTGCCGGATTTAACCTTGTTGGTGGGAGCTGCGCGGCGCGCGAAATAGTGGGCACTAGGAGGAACAGAGACGAATACAATGTATATGGGCAGTTAGTATTCGGTACACTCAGTAAAAGAAACGCGCGTACGCTTCCCTGCTTTAATTTTAGATTGAAACTCCATTGCACGCACTTTTCACTGAAGTGTACAGCGATGTTGACTGCTATAAACACGCGATGAAATGATCTCCAGGCCTCCCCCACCAATTTCGTGGTAGTAGTGGTAGTGCCCAATGTTCACTCACAAGCAAAGTTAAATCCGGCAAGCTGTATGTTGATACGAATTTTATACCTTTGCTTATCACTGCGTAACTAAGCATTTCCTTTACCAACAGGAATGCTTTTTTATTTCTTCTATATTGCTGCCACACTATCTTATAATGTTCCTAACTATATGTGGTGTTTTATTTACGTTGCCTTCCTTCAAACCAATGTAACTACAAATATTCCCGTGTACCTGTGGTGTTGCATAATTATTGATTTCCAATATATGGATACTTTTTGCTTCAACACTTTCGTCCAATACCACAGCTATACATAGTATTTCATTTAAGTTGTTTCTCCTGAATCATATGTGATTACAAGTCTCACAACTTTGCAAGCACTTGCTTGCAAACTAGTAATGCATATTTTATCTAAGATACCTTCCCTGACATGTGTATTACGAACCTTATACATGTTGTGTCTCTGGTTGCATAGCTAACAATTTCCTTCACATAATCTGCTTCAGCGCAAAAAGACTTTCGTTGCAAAGCTATTATCGCAATAGCCTTGGGCGCTAGACTCCTAAATAATGCGATACCTTTGACAATTCAATAATTCCAAACGCTTTGGAAACCATATTTTTATGCTGACCATATTTAAATTAAAGCATTGTTGGGCGCCTAATGCTCAACGCCTTTAGTGGTATAAGCTTTGAAACTTGAGCGATAATACAATCTCTGCAAACCGACAATTTGATCATATATTTAATTTAAAACCAAAAAGTAACGCAACCTAACTTTAAAAAACTACGTAATTAAATTTTCATGTCTACGGACTTAAAATAAATGGAATATTCTTTATATTTATGTAATGTCCAACTTTATGGTGAAAACAGGGACGTAAGAGTAAAATATTATTTTTTTCTTTCAGCATTGTCGTAAACCAGAAGTTAAAGCGGTTAATGGCATAAATCTAACTATATATGAAGGTCAAATAACAGCTATCTTAGGTCATAATGGCGCAGGAAAAACTACATTATTCAACATCTTAACAGGGCTTACTTCACCATCTTCTGGTACTGCTTACATCTTTGGATATGATATTAGGTACATACTGTATAAGTTATATTTTATTTCTACATATACATAGTGCATACATAGAAATAATGTATAATGTGAAATCAAAACAAGCAATTGCTTAATCCTTGAAAAATAGAAGAAGAAGAAAAAGAAGATATACATAAAAATAGTATAACATATGGTATTAATTGTAGACTAACTCTTTTATTTTTTGTAGAGACGCAGATGATATGGATCAAATTAGAAGAATGACTGGCGTTTGTCCACAACATGACATTCTTTTTGATAATTTAACACCAAGAGAACATCTAGAATTTTTTGCTTCTGTCAAGGTATGGATACTAAATAGCCTTTTCTAATAATAAACCAATAATATTTTCTGAATTATAATCCATGAACCAACAAAAACTTGTTTTAATGCAACAGGGAATTCCTTCCGCTATAAGAGATTTTGAAGTAAACAGAACACTGAAGGATATAGATTTAATTGAAAAGGCTAGTACTTTCGCAAAACATTTAAGTGGGGGCCAAAAAAGGAAGTTGTCAGTTGGTATTGCCGTAATTGGCGATCCAAAGGTAACCTGGTTTTAATATTTTTGTGTTGTGATAGTAATTATTAATACTTTATCCACTTGTTTTAGATTATAATTTTGGATGAACCTACTGCTGGTGTGGATCCTTATTCGAGAAGGCATATGTGGTCAGTGTTACAAAACCGACGGCATGGAAAAGTGATTCTACTGACCACCCATTTTATGGATGAAGCAGATATTTTAGGTACAAATATAAACGTTTCTTTTTTCTGAAATACCAGTAGTTTAGAAAAGTAGAAAAGAGCTTAATTGCACGCAGTTAAAAAAATCATCTTAACATTGTTACAGCGTTATTTTGGGAACACATTTATGAAAACCCTCCAAATTTTTTATGTTAACACAGTACAGTTAAATAATATCTTAGTAGAGTGTAAACTTCCTGCAACAAGAACTATAAAAAAGGAGTAGAGCGAACAACCAGTATAGATTTACGGTTTATGGTTTAGTTATTATTTTAAATAGGTGTTTAAGGATAACTCAAATTTGCTATATAAAAATAAACTAATTTTTAATTGATAACGATGAAGTGTTTAATAATACCAACAAAAACTGTATGCTACTGGTTTTTATAGGAAAGCAGTTGCATCCTATCGCTGGGAATAATTATTTGTCTCAATCTATTAAAAGGACATTTATGACAAACAATGGGTCTACATATAAATTTTTATGCAACCCATTTTACAATTCACAGCTCACTTTAGTTGTAATTTAAAATTTGTATACGTTAGATATCATAGACACCTTCCTCCTCTCGTCATTGTTATACATTTTAATTCTTATGATATTTTATAACAAACAACTACCACTACTTTAAGGAAAAATGTCACTTAAACAGAGGTAAAGTAGCTGTATACGAAACACTAATGGCAGTCTATATTTACATCTGAAAATGTGGGCAAAACTTTGAGAACCGTATATTTTGAAGTAATTAGTAAAATTTGTCCATTGCGGTCAGTCAAATCTAATTGTAACTGTATTTCTTATAAAACGGTAGGGTTTTTTAACACAAAACTTTGACGCCAGAAATAGTACTACATATTACTTAGAAATTTGATCAAAACTTAGACAGATCCAATACTAATTCTATTTTAGTGAGTTCCGAATAACTTAGAGTTTTCTTAGAAATCGTCAAAAGAAAAACATATTGATATATATATTGCGAGTTCTTTACAGCTCTCTTGGTCGTCTGTCGCATCTCAAACGCCACGCCTTATCCTGCCACACATCTTCACCTATATGTCGTCGTTCCATCGCCTTTTTTACGTTGTCGCCCCATCTTGTTATGAGCCTCTCCCGTTTTCTTCTTCTGTGTAGGATCCATTTCCATACTTCCTTTGGCAACCGCCCTTCTTCTATTCCTTTCATATTACCGTACCAGGATAGTTGTTTCTTTGTGACGGTGTCTGTTAGCGTTACTTCTACTCTCAGTCTCTGATAGTTTCAGTTCTTACTGGTTCTAATAAGATGACACCACAACATCTCCTCCAGTAGCTATTTTCCACTGCATTTACTCTTTTTTTCATATTTTGATTTAATGTCCATATCGCTGACCCATATGTTACACAACTCTCTACTAGCATTTTAAACATGCAGGCTTTTGTCTCCTTTCGGATTTCTTTGCTCCATAGTAAAGAGTTTAGTTTACTAATTATAGCTCGCCCTTTTCCAAAGTTTTCCTTTATATCTCTCTTATCTCTACCGTCCTCATTTAGTATGACGCCTAGATATTTATATTCATTTGTATTTTTTATTATACCTTTAACTGTCAATAATTGTTGTTCTTGGTTACCTATCGTCATATATTGAGTATTTTCCGTATTAATCTCTAGGCCCCTTTTCTCGTACTCTTCCATAAGTCTTCTTACCATATCTTCAATGTTTTCGCACGGACAACCTGATCTTCAGCAAATAGTAAACTATATATGTTTTTCTCCCCAAATTAAGACTCCCATTTTATTTATCTTTTTATTCCACTGTTTAAGGGTTGAATTTAGGTACAGTTTAAATAAGGTGGGAGAGAGGCAGCAACCTTGTCTTAGGCCTTTATTGATTTTAAAGTGGTCTGATATTCGTGCTGGATTTTTGTCGGCGCTGAAATTTTCTTGGTACAACTTTTTCACTGCATTTATGTATTGCGGATGTATTTCTTTCTCTACCATTGACACCCATAATTTTTTAATTGGTACACTATCGTAGGCCTTTTTGAGGTCTATGAAAGTAAGGTGTAGTTGGCTACCATACGTTTTTTCCATTAATTGCTTGAGTACGAATAATTTATCAGTGCAGGATCTTCCTGGTCTAAATCCGCTTTGTTCTTCAAAGTCTATTATTTGTTCTTCAATTCGTCCTCTTAATATCCTGCCACACTACCTACGCACAGATGCTGTAACACTCAAACTTCTGTAGTTTGAGCAGTTTTTGTTACCGCCCTTTTTATGTATAGAACTGATAAACGCATTCTTCCTTTCTATAGGCATCGCCTCTCCATTTAAACATTTATGAAACATTTTTGTCAAACATTCTCATTCTACATCGGCTGAGTTCTTAAACAGTTCCACGGGTAAACCTCCAGGGCCAGGGCATTTATAATTTTTCATTGCTCTAAGTTCTCGCCTCACCTCTTCCCATGTAATGTTTTCGCATCTAGTCTTAACCATTTCTGTTTCGTAGTTTACGTTTTCAAATTGTGTTCGGTTTTCTGTTAGTAAATTTTCATAATATTCTTTCGGTTGTTGGAGTCCTATTGGGTCGATTGTCAGTTTTTCTGTTTTATTCGAATTTAAAGTTTTTATAGTTTTCTAGACTACTCTTGACTTTGAGCTCCCCAATAAACTGTCAATTTCTTTACACTTTTTCTGCCAGGTACTATTTTTAGTATTTTTTATTTTCTTTTTAACCACGTAGCAATACCTTCTGTATGTCTTCCTGTCTTTCGGGTCTTTCGTGGGTATTTCGTGGTTGTATGATTGTCTCTTTTTTTTATTCTCAATCTCTGTATTCCACCAATAGATTTTCGAGTTCCTTTGTTTTTAATTTATTACTACCAAGGTCTCTCTAGTTGATTGGTGTAAATAACTTTTTAAAGTATGGTACATTTGCTGTGGGGGTCCATCTATTTAATTTCTCATCCTTTCGGCTACTCTTACCTTATATAGGAAAACTGTGGATTCGTTTGAAAAACTGTCTAAATTGTATTTTGGGTATTCATTTCTACTGTTTCTTTGTTCTTTTATGTACAGTGTTCTTCTGTTTTTATATCTGAAAATCAAAGAAGTTTCCAACAAATAGTGATCTGAGCCGCAGATATCTCCTCTTTTTCTCTAACATTCATTTGTTGTAAGAAGGTTTTTTGTTTGATAATGCAGTAATCTATGATGGATTTTAGTTTTCTGGTGTCCTGAGTCCAAGTATATGTATAAATATCTTGATGTTGGAAGAAAACGTTATTCGTAGGGAAAATTGTTCACAGAACTCGATCAAACGTGCTCCGTTATCATTGATTAGTTCTTCTTTGTATTGGCCTATTACGATATCGTCCTTGCCTCCTACTAGTCCTTTTCGATCTCCCAATAGTACTATCTCCTTGTTGTTTCCAAGTGTATCAATTACTTCGGATAGTGTTTCAAAGAATTCTTCCTTTATCTATGCGGTAGAGTCGTTAGTAGGAACATATACTCGTATATATGGATATGCTATCCTAACTGTCCTGAGATTTGTAATTCTAGGGTTACTATTCTTTCATTTACTGCAAACCAGTCCTTGATGTGCTTCAACCATTTTCTGTTAATCGCAAGTCTGAATCCTGGTTTTGCTCTCTTTTGTTTATCAACTCCACTAAAGAAGTGAATATATTCTCCTTTCATTTCGTTTCCCTGACCTTTCTTTTTTGTTTCTGACAGTACCGCGATGTCAATCTTATGAGTATGTAGTTCATTGAAAACTTCACCGTTTTCTGTTTTTAAACCTTGTATGTTCCAACAACCTAGCTTCATGTTTCATATCTTCATTCATGTCCGTCTGAGTTTATTTTCTCTATTCTTTGTGCGTTCGGAATCATTAGCAAAAATAAAACTGCCTCCCCCCCCTCGTATCCTATAGGGCTCCCTTCTCTGTAGGTGTGAATTTCCACCCGAGGAATGTCTTTTCTTACTGAATTTTTCATTTTGTTCTAAATAAATATTGGTGTATCAGGTTTCTAGACCAACGCTACATAATCTCAGCTGCTTCTAACATGGGAAAACGACGCTGTTTGCAACCGCTCGCTCTGAGACAGACGCTGCCTGCTCTAGTTCCTCCGCCCTCTTCGTCATCTTGTCTGATTCCGAGGCCGTTGACTCGAGCAGTTATCTGTAACCCTAGATGTGGGGTCCTTACTGGGTGCTATCATCCGGGGCAGATGGGGGAAGGTGACCTGTGATGGCCCCCCTAACTATATTTCGTTATAAATTAAAAGCCATTTGAGATATGAAAACAAGCTTTGGTGAAAAATTACGTTATCATATGATGTTTTTATTACTACATAATAAACTTTTTTCTTTTCTTTCAGTTTGGAGTAAAACATTAAAATATAAAAAAAAAACAAGAGGCCATCATAGGCGTATGTCATCCAATGATGGGCCCCTTTATAAAATTGTAAAAAGACGATTTTCACAAACAAAATTACGTAGTATTTTTTAAATAAAAGACAGTTAAAACTAAAAAATCTGGTATAATAATAAGAATAAACATTGTCAGATATAAAAACATTTTAAAAATCAAAAGTGCATCTAAATTATGTTGCTGAGCAACAAGATACAATATGAGGCCACGTTTCACAACAAAACTAAAAAATAAAAACGTAAAGTTTTTAATAAGGGAACATACATTTTTAAAAATCTTAAAGTTAAAAACGCCTTTGTGGTTGACAAACTTCACAAATAAAAGTCTTTGTTGATTTAGAAACATCAGCACACTCCGCGTGACACCAACTGTTGCAGTTCTGGCACCTTAGCCAAAATTCTTTGGGACGAGAACGAGAAAAGAGCTCGTTACAGTACAGACATGATGCATCTGATTCATCATCACTATCTCCTTTTAACTGTTTTTCAACTTTTCTTCTGGCTGCTCTTGCTGTTTTTCTTCTTTCCCTTTCGAGTGCTTCTTTTTTGGTCTCTTTTATTTCTTCAATATCTGGTGTGCTGTTAATAACACCTGTCTTCCCAAGTTTTCTTTTCCTTTGGGTTAATAATTTTGCTGTCACCTTCGGGAGAGGGGATATTTCTTCAATTTGCTC
>JABXWE010027180.1:0-25015 GCA_014611495.1 Limonius californicus | reverse complement strand
CATGCCACGGATTGTTACTTTTGCCTCACTAACATACTGGGCATCGGACCGAAGTCCAAGCATACTGTGCAGTATCCCAATTTACCATCAGCTTTACGGCCCGTCGAACATAGTGAAGATATACGTATCCCAAATCCACCAGAATCTTGGAGTTTGGACGATGAAGAACCTGAAAGCACCGGTGTTCTAACTGATGATATGCAATTCGCACAGGAAATCACTATTTCAAGCACCAGAATGTTCAACAGAACCAAATCTGATTTCCTAGACTGAACTGAATGATTTAGTTCGAGATTTAAATTCAGCAAAATCACAGTCAGAACTTCTAGCATCAAGATTAAAAGGATGGAATCTCCTCGAAGGTGACGTACATATAACTCACTTCCGAAAACATCAAGAAAGACTTAAAGTACACATTTTTTTCGGTCAAGGGGGGGCTTTGGTATAGTGCACGGATGTTGCCAACTTATTTCGCGCATTAGGATAGCAACCAAGCAATTGGCGCCTATTTATAGATTCTTCAAAACTTAGCTTAAATGCAGTTTTTCTTCACAACGGCAGTAAATACGCATCTGTACCTATTGCTCATATGAAGGAATCGTACGAGAATATGCGATATCTCCTAGAAGACATTCATTTATTCATTATCATGATCCTCGTTTGTACCGCTTGCGCAGTGTCGAGGCGGTATGAGGCAAAGCTAAGCTACAGGGCGGGTTACCGTGTTGGTGAAAACCATGCTTGGGTTACCTGTTGTGTGTGAATATTTTTGTTTATGGTCCTGTTACTCCTCTAATGCGACCGTAATTCAATGAGTGCCATTAATTTGATCCCCAATGGCAAATGGAGACCGTCACTCAGTACCAACCACCCAGGGAATTAGAAAAGTTTCCGACCCTGGAGTGATTCGCACCGGGAAGCGCTTACACTATTATATCCAAAGCTTGGCTCTCCGACTACTAAGCCATCCCCGCCCCTCTCTTAGAACACATCCGGTATAATGACTATGAGTGGTCAATCTGTGGAGACCTAAAAGTGATAGCGCTTCTTCTTTGACTTCAGCTGTGGTATAGAAAATACTGTTGTTTCATGTGGGAATGGGACAGCTGTGCACGAGATCGTCACTATATACACAAGGAATGGCCACTACATCAAGCACTAACTCCGGGCCAAGAAAATATTACCAACGAACCACTGGTTGATCCTAAAAACGTATTATATACCATCACTGAAATTTGCGAGAGTTAGTGGGGCAAAAATTAAAGAGGTTATATTTGTGAGACCACAAACACGAGAAGTAATGAAAGATGACGAATTTGACAACTTGCTGAATGAAGTTGAACTAAAAGCATGGAGAGCTATTAGAACAGTTGTGACCAATTTTCTTGGAAATATCAAAGCTGAAAATTACAAAGATCTTGTGACTGAATTACTTAGTGCCTACGAGAAACGGGATGTAACATGTCTTTAAAAATTCACTTTCTGGATGCTCATCTCGATTTCTTTCAAAACAATTTGGGTGCCGTAAGCAACGAACATGGAGAACGGTTCCACCAAGACGTTGCAACCATGGAGAAGCGATACCAAGGCAAATTGAGTCCTAGTTTGTTTGCTGATTACTGCTGGACATTAATCCATGATTCCCCAGAAACCAAATATCGTATATATAATAACAACATTTTGAAGTAAGTGCAACATTAAGAACATACTGATATTGATATATTTCCGTATAACGCACAACACTTCGTAGCAAATAAAGTGTGGGTGATAGAGAAAATCCAAGGTCATTTTCTGCTTTCTGGTGAAAGTTTACATAACATACGCCATGTTTTATCCATATCACAAAAAAAGTTTATTTTTATTTACCAGTGTAATCTATTTTAATAGATAGATGATTACCCTATTGCTTCTATTCACTATATGTATTTTTCAGTGTTACAAACTGTTAAGAATAAGTGTTGAATAAAAAAGTTTTCTCTAAACGGGTTCTATTTCAATACATATGTTTGAAATCTAAGACAAAAATGGTGGCGAAATGTTTAATTTTGCTGCTACATTCCACTGGTTCATCATACTGTTCCAAAATATTAATTTGTTTACTGTTACGGTAAGATCACTTATCTCTTCTACGTCAAAGGGTTAGAATAGAACTAAGTTAGCTGCTGCCAACCAACTCCCACGCTCGTAGTTGACGAGAGAGAAAGAGAGGGAGAGGTAGAGCGAGAGAGGTCCGGTATCTCTCGAGCTTGTAAATACGAACAAAACAATGCATGTAAACAAGGTTATTGCTCGTCGACGAAAACAATCCTAAGAAAAAATTGATATCATAAACCGAAGGCACGATTACTATGAACGATACTTTTCCTATGTATTCCTATACGTCCGGTTCGTTCTTCGCGAAAGTGATCACAATACTCCATTGATAACATTTTCCTGTGATTGCAGTAAGCGGCATGCACTGTATTAGAATTGAAGGTATCAGCACTAACTGTTTGTTCATTTTTATATGTAATACTTAAACATGCTTAACGAAATTGTTATAGAACTCTTCCGCCATGATTTTTAAGGTTATGCAAAGACTACATAATAGTAGAATATAAAAAATAAATAAAACTAACAACCGTGGATACAGAAATAACCTGAAAGATAGACGGAAAGCTTAGGAAACAACCGCAGAACAATTATTGCAAATACGAAAAATATAATACTTGTATAAAAGAAAAGGAAAAACCTAAAAACGAGAATGACAAATTGTCACTTTGTAGACTCCTCAGAACCTCCATATTTAGAAACTGAAAACCAACCCAGCTAGTCCCAAGATATAATATGAGACCAGAGACCATACTCGAAAGTCACGCCTAATCTCAAACATGCCTGTCGTCGTTTAAATCATCTCTAACGGTATTTTGTTCATAAGATTTGGAGCCGTAAAATGAACCAAAAACTATGGAAAAAACATGATACTGACGTAAATGCAAACCTTATTAAAATATTTTTAAGGACTTCTAAACTAATAAAGTTTAAATTCGCTTTAATATTAAAGACGAACGCTATTTTAAGATAACATTGTTTGTCATTCGTTACGTGCAAACAGATCGAACACATTTCTCTGAAAATATTGTGTTTAGAATTCGTGTATAGCATGTTATTTCAGCGAAATAATGAATGACCCATAGCTCTCAGCTGCTTAAATATCTGTTTGTCTTTGAAATTTACCGGTTGATTTTGATACAGTCCTCCTTGACATTTATATTCCATTTATTTAATGAACCCTTTTGAAGTCGAAGAAAGTACTCGCCCTCTTTCCGCCCATACAGAGTAATACCGCGCCGTTCCTTAAACAAGCGGTGCTTGAAGAGGCGAAGATTAATTTTATTGAAATATGAGTTTGGAACGGCCCGAACTACTTTATTCGATTAAATATTTAGTCCGGGACATCATATAAATCACTTGCGCCCTATGTTCGAGCTTTATCTCCGCTAACGATTTTTCTGAGACAAGTTTACAGGTTCACGCCAAACGTGGCCATAAAAGGAGACACTTCGGTTTACGGTTTAGGTTTATGTTCGGAAAATCTCCTAAACATGCCTTTTGCATTAAAGTGTTTCATTTCGTTTGGATTTAAAGCATATCGGACCTGTTCTTATTTTAGTGGGAAAATATACGACGGCGCTACAATTCCAGATGCGCTTAATACCTCGCTACATTGTAACGCTTAAATTTAAGTGCATTCAATATATGTTGCAAAACTTGGTTTAATTTAAGCTTTAAACGGTTGCGTTCACAATGGATGGTTATGTTTAAGGGCAAACCTAAAGAATTTTTGCATAATTAAGTAAATATCAGAATGTATATTTTGGCTTGGTCTTTTTTAATATCTTTTGCAAGTAAAGAAAAATGATAGTATTATGCATATTTTTTTATTTCTTCTTCTTGGTGTGCTGCCTTCTGATGGAGACTAGCTATCATCACAGCAATTCTCACTTTCGACGCTCTTGCTCTAAACAAATCTGTTCAGTTACAGGCAAACAATTGACCAGAATATGCGTGTTCTGTCTACGTTGCGTTTTCCTTGTAGTACTTTTCTCTGCGTTATTAGTTGCAATATGGCGGATTTTACTCCTCTTATAATGGGTTCTCCTTATAGTTTTTGTTTCTTGGATGATATCTGTTTTACTGTCCATGTTTCCACATCATATAGGATAGAAAATCACATAGCTACTTAGCATTCTAGGTCTGAATTCCAGACTGAGGTCTCGGTTGCATAATATTCGCCCCATTTTAAGAAAATCTCCTCTCGAGATCTCAATTATTCTTGTTCTTATTTCGTGATTCCGATCTGTTTCATCATTTATCCTCGCTTTCAGACATGTGTTGGTCCTTGTTCTTTCATTCGGACATTATTCTTTAATAAATCGGCTTGCCGACTTGCTAAAGATCATACGTTTTGTTTTTTCAAGTTCATTTTCAGGCTATATCCCTCACTTATATGGTTTCGGTTTATTATATTTTTCAGGTCTTTAATGTTCTTTGCTAGTAGCCCGGTGTCATCTACGTACTTTTTGTTATTAATAGGTTTGTCATTTACGACTATACCTTCTAGAACTTCGGAAGAATCTTCTTCGGATATAGTTCAGAATATAATTAAAATAGTAACGGCGACAGTATGCAGTCCTGCTTTGTATTTCTATTTGTATTTTTCAAGCATCTCTAAGCACTGCTCCGAATATCTGAAGTAGTTCCAATACCAGTAGTGGTATTTAAAGTGTCACATATCGCAGTGACACGGGACTTACGGTTTTACTTCCTATCCGACAGAATTTTCAGATTTGTCCCCGCCAAAAATGTTTCAACGATCTCAGCCGGATTCGAACCCGTGTCCCTTGGATCTAGAGACAAGTGCGCGAACCACAAGACCGCCGGGGCCGACTCAGCCTTGCCTTGATTGATTGATTGATTGGAAATAGCGAGATCTAGGACGCGGATTTCCGAGCATCTCTAAGCACAGGTTGCCTTACTCCGCGTTTAGTCTCGATCTCCTGTATTATTGTATTTTCGATTCTTAGTACATGTTTGGTATGTTTTTTTATTTGCCATGTTTTCCCGTAATACTTGTTCTGTGAAAACAAGTAATTATCACAAAAAGTACCTAACCCTACTTTTATAAACACATTTGACAAGAAAGCATTCAAATGCAAACATTTATAAATAACTTGAGTAAACAATTAGTTTCCATGAAATGATAATAACTTAATTGTAATTAATTGTAATTTGCACAGGCACTAGCTCTTCGAAAAAAGTCTCTTCTTGACACCTTCTTGCAGTCAAAGTGCCTATAAAAAAATGTTGGTTGATTTTTCAACAAATAAATTCTTTTATCTTACTTACCTTCAAAAGTATGGTTCCACTATTCTACGCCTTGAAATGGCCGCCCACACTCCAATTTTTTTGTGGATGAAGAGGTGCCTCTACCAAAAGATTAGGCTTTTCAGAACTCCGTAAATGTATGTTTTGAGAATTAATGTATCTATTTGAATGAAATCAGGCCTCGCCCGTAAAAAAAGTTTTTCCTAATAGGTCGTCATTGAGAATATTTAGGAAACACTGACAATACTCGATACGCTGAGGATAATCAGCTTCGTATAACTGTTGTACAGACTGCAAAACGGTAGAGATACAAATGGATATATTTCTTAAATATTTGGGAGCAGGTGCTAACTGACAACTGAACTTGTTGAGACAAATGGCGTACAAAGATTCAAAGAGGATTTTCCAAAATCTGTCTTAATTTTTCAATTACTTCTGCCCTTCTTCTCGGAAGATGACCTCTGATTTCTTTGCAAGAAAATAATTCAACCTCATGAAAAACTTCAATGCAGTGATTCAAAGAACAACGAATACTGTTATAGATCAACACAAGGTTTGGAAATTTCTGAAGGAACACTTCAAAACAATCATGAAATGAGTACTATCGTACCGTACGAAAATAGGATTCAGTTGTAAAAGTTCCTGTAGCAAAACCATTTTAGTTGAAAAGGTTACATTATTAAACACAAACAACCGACAGATTACAGACAGTAAAATTGATGTCCTGTAAAGAAATATTCTGTCTCAGTTAAAATTATTAAAACATAAACTATACTGTACTTACATGTTTCGTTAACGGAATACACAATTTAGTCTGGAAAGTCAAGCAAAAAGGCATCGGTCATCCTCCGAGAAGAAGAGCAGAAGTAATTGAAAATGTAAGACAGATTATGGAAGATGCCCCTCGAACCTCTGTACGTCATTTGTATCGACGAGTTCAGTTGTTAGTTAGCACCTGCCACAAAATATTAAAGGAAGATATCCACTTGTATACCTACCGTTTGGCAGTCTGTACAACAGTTACACGAAGCTGATTATCCTCAGCGTGTCGAATATTGTCAATAGTTCCTAAATAAATAAAGATTTGGTTTTTTCCAACAAGACTGGGCCACTGCGCACATAAGACCTGGTACAAGAATTTTTCGACTCATGAGTTATTAGTTGAAACGCACCGATGCAATTTATTTCTGTGGCCGTATTTAAACAATGCCATTTTTCTACAGCCAAAACATGACCTGAATAAATTGTAGCACAGAATATTGGAAAAAATTAATGAAATTGATATCCATCCGCATATATTAATAAATATCAGCAATGGAATTTTGCGAAGAGTTTGAGCGTGCCTGTGTAAATTACAATTAATTACAATTAAGTTATTATAATTTGATGGAAATTTATTGTTCGTTAACGCTATTTTCAAATAATTGCATTTAAATGCTTTCTTGTCAAATCTGTTATTAAAAGTAGGGTTAGGTTCAATTTGTGATATGTTGATAATGAACTTTTCAGCGTCTACTTTGACGTAAAATGTAAAAAACACGATATTAATGTAATATGTTAATCATCCTCTGTATAATCATTTAGTATTATATGTTTGAGCAACCCAACGATAAACAATTAAATCCAGTTAATATTCAGGATGAGACAGTCTAGTAACCTATATTCGAACCGCGTACAAGTTAGTATTTACATAAGTATTCCAATAGTATAATATAAATAATAATTATTGTGGTATTATTATCGCTTTGCTGAAAATGAAATAAAAAGAAAATAATATGTCAGTTTCAAAAAGTCAATAGTATTAAAATTCAAGAACTTACTGTTTAATTATTCAATAACAATTTATACAATGAAAACTATATTTTTAATTGATTACTGCTTATGTTTTCGCGTTAAGCTGCCACTCTACAGGTTTGGGCTTCTAATCTCAGCAAAGTAAATTCGAATTTTTAGCAAAGCAATGGCAAAGTGACGAAGTATTCTGTCCAGTACATTGTTTCTAGGGTATAAGAGTTTGCACTTTCCAAGTGTCTGATTCCGCGTTAAGCTGTAGGTCCTCTATATCTACAGCACTTTAAATGTAGGGAAAAGGATCGCTGCATATTTAAGAAATATAACATTCGAAGAAGTATGGTTGCTTATATTTTAATTGTCAATGGTTGTGTAACGTAATTACCTATTAATTGAGATCTGGCAATAAAACATATACTTTTGCTTACTAGGTAATATTCAAACAACATATGCATTCATTTTTGGGGGCTATTTGTTGAAATTGTAGATGTAACTGTATTCCATTAGATTAAATTAAATCCTGGCATTCCAAAATCCAAATGAATTCTACTACAGGTTAACAGAAAAGGATTAGTGAAACAGGCGCATAAAAACTAATGAACTAGAACTAGAAATAATTAACATTTCCTCTGAAAACAAGCAATCCGAACTAACGACGCCCTTATTTTCACAAATCTCGCAAATATAAGATAAGAACTTTGTAAATTTCGGCAGAATGAACACTAACAGCTGAAGCTCGAAGCGAAGTGTCGGCATTAATATAGTAAGCTGTTGTGTGTTCTATCTGTTGCTTATTAAAATCGATATTTGCGAAGGCACAGTGACCCGACTCGTTAGCGAAATTAACTTTTCGAGATGTGTGACATTGCACAGACCCTGATAATTACGAGAAATGTAATTAAAAGATAAGGAAATTTTAATATCGCTGAGTAGTTTATTACGAATCGTAGCACGCTTCGAGATTTTCCCCATTTGCGTTATTAGCCCCTGTAAATATTAGTTGACAAGCTTTACAGCATGTTTATTAAGTTCCAACATATAAAACGGATTCGTTTCTTAATTTGGACGCTTTAAGGAAGAGAAATGGCTCTTTAAATTTCAGCACTCTGATAAAACGAATTTATTCCTTAAATATCTGTACTATTCAGAGGAGCGTAGAGTAAATGATGGAAGCAGGAGCGAAGCAACAGCCTGTTAAATGTGCAGCAAGATTTTATCTAAACTTTCTGAAACATTACATTCCAGCCGCCAGCGTTTCGAGTCGAACTGGGTCGAACCTGAATTGCTACGGGATTTGGCAGTAAATTTCCGTTTATTGCCCTTCGATGGCGATTGATTTTGAGTTGTTTCTTTACAGGCATAAAACTTCCAACTTTCGGCCACATAAAGCGTTTTAGTAATCCAGGGAAGTAATTTGGGGTGAATCTATATTTAGAACGCCGCATTGAAAATTTTGCATTTCCCTTTTTTATTGACCGACCTAAAATTACCGGGATACAGCCTTTGTTCCAGTAATAGATGATAATATACAGTCGATAAATGTCTGATCCTATTAAAACTGCTATATTTACAATTTGTGGTATATTAGGTCCTGCACCAATTTTGTATCAAATGAGTAAAATAAGTCAAATACGTTTAAAGCTAACGTAATTTAAAGGAGTCCTCAATTTTTTTAAGCAATTGCAAGTGCTAAATGCACTAATAGAGTAGTTTGGAAAATTGACACAATAAACATAATTTTAATACACGCTTGACAAGGCAAAGTTATTTAATTATTTGGCAAATTTGGCACTTCCACCAACAAGGATTACGATGAACAAATTTTAAACATCTACGACGTAATTTTGAATAGGAAAAACATGCACATACGCCTCTGCTTAAAAAGTTTCAGGAAACCTACTGAAACTGAAAAACTTGTTCAATTTCTCAGGAAAATCGAACGTTTAGGGTAAGATAAAGTAAGAAATTATCAAAATTGTATAATAGACACAGTAAATTTTAAAAACTATTTACTGAAACTTGTTTTAAAGGATATAATGTAAACACGAGAAAATTCGTTTACTAAACGATAATTGTAAATGTTGAGACTGAGAAATTACATAATAATATAGACACAGTAGCATCAGTTTCTAGAAAACGAAATCAATTAACAAAATTGAACATGACAAAACTAGAAACTGGACCATAAAAAAATTAATTATCAACGTTTATGGCTTTATGAAGAATTCTGAAATAAAGAAAATATTTCAGCTGAATTCATTCGAGATCATGAAATCGTTGAAACTGTTCAGCTAAATTGTAACACGACAGAAAACTGTCTCACAACACAAAATTGTTAAATACATTGGAGCATGATATTACATTCTAAACTAGATTCAATAGGCCTGTGTTAAAAATAAGTTGTAGATCCTACTCCAAATGCCAAAACCACTAAATTTTTCAGTAAAAAAGTTTCAAGAGTTTATGTCAATAGGTTTAGCAAACATTACTCCAAAATTAGACAAAATTCTTAAATAGACACACAATACAAGCTTTCAGTAAAACTTACTCAAATTGGTAAATTATGGTTTTTTTCTGAAAAATAGTAATTTTAGCGGAACCCAAACATCTACAAAGAACTGTTTAGGACCTTATTACCATTATACTTAATTCTAAACTAGGCACAATAAGCTTATATTAAAAACAGTCGATAAATCTTATTTAAAATGATACAATTTTCTTATTTTATTAAATAATTAATCAGCAACACAGCGCCAGCACGGATACTGGCGTGGATAGGACATGTGATCCGAGCAGAAGCGAGAGACATCCATAGAATATTCAACGAACAACCTATCGGAAAAAGATCAAGAGGAAGGCCGTTTAGTGAAAAATATTGTACAAGTATTGTACAAACTGGAGAGAAAAGGCATACGACAGAGAACGGTGGAGAAGCATATTAGGGGACGTCAAATCTCTGCAAGAGGTATGTGGCCATCAGAAATAAGTAATAAAATAAGTAATTATATTATAATAATAGTATTTGACAATTGGGGATGAGAGACAACAGATGAACACAGGCACGGGAATAATAAGAAATACCCAAAAATATACATATCTAGGCGTAAAACTAACATATGATAAAAAAGATGGCAAGGACATATTGCAAAAACAGGGTGGACGATGAAGGATAACAAGTAAGATCAACTCTTTACTATGGAGCAAGCAGATCAGCAAAGAAGCAAAAATTCACACTTTAAATCATTCTTAAAGAGCTGTATTACGTATGACATGGACTATTAACAATTCTCTTAGGAGAACATTAAATGCAGTAGAAAATAGTTATTGAAGAAGATGTGTTGTGACAGTACTCGACAGAAATAGAAGCGAACAAATTAAACAAAAAATAAATGTAGAAATAACATTAGCAGACATTATAGAAAAGAGACAACTGTCCTCATACTTATGGCCATAGCAGAAGAATACCGAAAGAGAGACTACCGAGTCAACTTTGGAACTAGATCCCAACCAGTAGGAGAAGATGGGGAAGGCTCAAGACAAGGTGGAAGCATGGAATAAAAACGTAACGAAAAGAATAAATTTGAATGATACCGAATGACAGTCACGGGAGCTGTAAAGTAATCACCATATTATATTTAGTATAGAATTCACCTTTCAAACAAAGACATTCTGAATATTTCAGGTGTAATATTAAAACAAAAACTTTCAGAAAACCTTCCCAACCTACCTAAAAACAAAATTCCTTTTCTTTCAGAGAGTTAATTGGTTTAAAAGGCTAGAGCTAAAAGCGTATTTGAGATGAGCCCAACGTTCTAAAATAACCTTAAACTAAATGAATGTCAAAGAAATATATTCGAAATGACAAGAATATTGAACTTCTCGACAAAGTGAGTAAGTAGTTCGGCGAAAAGTATCCACAAAAAGAAGTGTATAACGTATATAGCGTTATACAAATGTCTGAAATAAGTTGAATGGGCCATTTCTCAAACGAATTCAACAAAGTTTACTTCAAATAGCTAAACTATGCAGTTTTTCAGGAAAATAGCTAGCGGAAACTAACATAAAACAGAACATGTTTTAAATATTGATGATGCTACACAAAATTCTAAAATGGACACAAAGGTCCTTTGCACATATGTTTTTATCAAAGTTTACCTACAACTGCAAAATTATTTAATTTTTCATGAAACAGAGACTTCAACAGAAACAGATTTTAAATGTTTATGCCGCTACACTGTATTCTAAAATAGACCCCATTGTATAAATCAGAAAATAAACACACAAAATAATTTTAGGTATTAATATTAAATCAACATTTCCTTCAAACATTTTCAGCTCATCCCTGGCTTAAGGGAATTGTTTAGTATCTTGAGGTCAAATTTCCAGCAGTTCTAGAATTTTTAAAACCACCTAAAGATCGGCAACAAGTTATACGAGTGGAAGATTTCGTTTACACGTTATAACCCTGCTATGTCATTGGTCTCAGTCGGCAAAAGTAAAGAGTGTTATCTACTTTCAATAAATATTTTGATAGGGTTTTTGTTCTTTTATAGTTCTATATAACATAGTTAATAAAATTGCTAATCTTTTTTTAAGATATTCTACCTTGGAGAAGTTCTTGTATTATATTTACGTATTATAACCACGTTACAGCTCCTTCATCAATATTTGAACTTAAAAAGTGATAAATACAAAAGTCGAATTATTACAGAAATGTAGGGATTGTGGTTCGTGGTAAAGTTACTAAAGAATCCCCTTAAAAGACAAAAATAGTTACTATATCATCAAACTAGATAGTTAATTTGGGTTGAACCACAAGAAACAAATTGTGAATATTTCAGATGTACAATACATTCCAAAACATCCCTAAAGTCAGAAATTTCAGAGATCTCTATTCGAAATGGCAACGTTCATAAATGTCAACGTAACGTGCGGTTTGGCTGAAATCAAACCGCAGCAAACAAGTTTTAAACATTTATCGCGTTGTACGAAATTTCAAAATAACTAAAATAGAACTTTGTTCAAAAACTCCATTGGAAACCCAACTAAAATTACCAATATATTCAATGTTTCCGTTAAGCGGCAAGTGAACTACAAACGAATTTTAAAATCTACGAGTTGACATTAAATTCTAAAATTAGCTCGTTAATTATAATTTTATAAATTACACCTTAAATTAGTCCGGTTTCATTTTAGAATTTATGATCACGAATTAACTTCAGCAACGAATAATTTGTCAAGTGTCACATTTGAAAACTGTCTGATTATCTACATCCCGCAGTTATTCTGAAACAAAACGTTGCTTGACTAACAAAACTGATAATGGTATTCGAGAATATCAAACAGTTTGAGTTTAGCGAATAAGAATTAAAACATTGATTGCAAAACCCATAAATTATTTTTTTTTATCTTCATTCCACTAATAAACTGATGAATTTTCAAGTTATTATGTGTTGGTGCTCATCTGAAGCTTCGGGGCCATTGAACAAACATTTTCGCGATCAAAAGTTGCAAAGTAAGTTTTTTTACATAGCAAAAAGCTGATAATATAAAATAGCTGCGGGCAGAGTTTATAAAATGGATAAATCATGAGCGGTGAATCCAGAGCTCAGGGAAACGAACTTCCTAATTCTCACGCCAGGTGGGGACAGATATGGATTTTAAATGGCCAAATATATCTGAAAAGGAAGCTTTGGGAAAAACGACACATTCTCCTAAAAAAAGTTACGATCTCTTTTATTTTTTATTTCCGGCATTCGGGTAATAGAAATTGGAATATGAATCGAATCGATACGAACAAAAACATAGCCCAGAGATCACAAACGAATTCCGTGAAAAATGTAAATTTCATTCATGAAGCTGCAGATCATTCTTAAAAAGCTTTTATTGCGCCTGAAATGCATCTCGTTTTATTTCTGCGAGCTATTCGCCTACTGCTCTCGTGTAAGCCGATCTACTGCTTTCAAAGAACTGAAAGCCGATCTACTGCTTTCAAAGAACTGATATCAAGGAAATCACGTTACAGACAATATTACCGAACTCTGTTTGATTTGAAAAGAACAAAGGACTCCCTAGCAAAAATAAAGGTCTTAAATTCTTCTGTATGTAGATGTACTGAGTTTCAAAGATGCTGTCTGAAGACTGAAAAACAAAATAAGATCGCTGCGTTAAATCCCCAAACAGCGTCGTTTACTCGCTATTGTACTGCAAGTTTCCGAAAAAAAAAGGTCATCGTTTTGGAGTACCTCTTAAAAGCAAATCGCTACCATTTCTGTTGCTGATTTTACGAGCAAAATCAATACGACACTAAAAAACGTTAATGTTGTTTATTGTAGGAAGTAGGACTTACCTTTAAGTCTCTTCTTGAGCGAGAGTTTACCTGAAAAAAAAAGGTATTTAGTAAATGTGGAAGAAAAATCTTTTGGAATAGCAACAAGTGAACACGTATTGCCTCTGGTAATATATTTTCTGAGATGCTGGTTTGACACAGTCGTCTTCAGTTTTCTCCAAAATTAACGATTTATTATTGAGACATTTGTTAATATTTTAAGAGAACAAGCGGAATGGGGTAATTATACGGACGTCCAGTGCGCACAGTTTAGCTACTATTACACTTTAATAAAGACCAACATTTTCGTACTTTTTCAAACCTACGGTTTTAATTAATACAACTGCTGGCAAATCAAATATTTTTTAAATTTCATGGCCTAACTAAAATGTCTCGCAACCCACCCGCACATCCTGTTCCCTAGTATGAAAACCACTGGTCTAACATGTATAGCCAAGCTCCATGTAATTAGTTTGTACCTAGTGTCTAATAAACAATATCTCATTCAGAAACTTTTCAGAATACCTAACACATTTATTTAAGCTTTACTTGTCCTATTTTCCAATGATTATTGAAGATATTGTCACGAAACAGGATTGTGGCCTTTAGTTTCTAACGCTTGTGTATGGAATTACTAAAGAAAGTAGAGAATATTACTTTATTTTATTACCCACATAGTCAAATTATTGAATTTTAAGATTATTCTCTTATTATCCTGCATAAGCATAGAAAAACCTTAATATTTGATTTTGCCTTCAGTACAAGATTCATTAATATAGGGTGTTTCAGTTTTTATCTTGAATGCTTTGGGAAAATACTCTCCTGATCATTCTGATTCGGAAAAATATGACATATATGCCCCTCACTCCCTTCTTAATAAAGATAGGGTGTCAAAGTTTTTGAAAACAAATCATTTTTTCATTGTGGAAAATGGAGCAAATTAAAATAAATTTTGTTTGTTCATTCAAATGTGTCGAAAAAGTGGCGTGCAATGGGGCTACGTCGGATTTATTTCAAGAAAAAAATACGCCACAAGTGTTTTTCAATTTTTTCCCTTTTTTCAAAATCCCCATTCAATTTGGAATAAGGTGCGCGCGCTCTTCCAAATCTTAGATTAACCTTCGTGGGTCCAACTGGGGTGCAAATGCACCCCACGCTTTATTTTTTGTCTCTAAATCTATCTCCACTCGATTAATTGCATTGGAAATTTTATTTATTGTTCTTAAAGCATTCTGTTACAAACTCATAGTAACAATTTCCTTAGATTTTCTTTCAAATTGGTTTTATATATTGTTTTGCCGAGGGGTGCATTTGCACCTCAGTTGGTCCGGTAAGTACCGTTCGAGCGCTGGCTCAATGCAAGTATATGCAAGTTTCTGCCTGTATTTTACTGTCTGTTTTTGCACTGTCTAAGTTGCTGCAGCTTACTGCAAGTCCGAACATGCTAATTTTCATCGTATATAAATGTGTGACACTTTTGTAGGGCTCAGCATTTCGATTTGTTACGTGTTCGAGAGTTGACATTCTAGTGCTATAAGTTCTGCTTCGAACAATGACTTCCAATCCACGAAATCCTAATTGTCTCACAGATGCTGAACTGCTACTGTATTTGGAGGATGACGTTGATGATGACGAGTTCAGTCTCTTATTGCAAAATGTAGAAGACGAAGAGGATGAAGACATCGTCGAATACGTAAAGGAAAGTAATGATTCTGACTAAGACAACGCTTCAGTTGGAATTGTAGACGACTCAAAAATAGTGCTATTTGGTCGAAAGTGCCTAGAAGAAAATCTAGAAGGTTATCGTCAAATGCTATAAATTGTCGTGCTGGTTTGACGCATTATAGTGCCAATTTTACTACTATGCCGGAAGCTTTTTTCCTGTTCATAACTCCCGAAATAATTGAAATTATTGTGGAAGAAACTAACAGAAAAGCGAAGGAACATTACGATTTGTGGAATGCAAAGTATCCTTCTAAAAAAAAAAAACTTGGGATGCAATAGACGACATCGAAGTAAAAGCCTATATTGGAATTTTATATCCACGGGATTCAAGCTTCCCACGAACCAATTCATATGCTTTACTCTACAGATCAAGCATATTGCAGACCTATTGTTCCTGCTGCGATGTCGAAGAATAGGTTTAAGTTTCTGACAGCCTTTATGAGATTTGATAACTATGAGACAAGGGAAATTCGCAGGGAACAGGGACGCGTTGCACCCATTATACATGTTTTTGACAAATTTGTGGAAGTTTGTAAAACTGCTTATAACCCAGGCACTCACCTAACCATCGACGAACAACTAGTAGGTTTTAGAGACGAGCCCCATTTCGTGTGTACATAAAAAACAAACCGAATAAATACGGAATAAAAATTTGGGCATTGGTCGACTGTGAAACATGCTATGTAATGAATTTGCAAGTCTATTTAGGAAAAAAAAGATAACAACCTTGAGAAAGGTCAAGGACAGAGAGACGTTTTAGATATGGTTCAACTTCTAAAATGTGGACACGGTGTAACTACGCATAACTAACCACTGTATTCAACCATGTTTGCCTTCCAAAAGGATGTAACTTTGGCTTCTTATATTCCGAAAAAAGGAATAGTGGTTATAATGATATCTACAGAACATCGACGATGCTGCTTCCAAGGAAGAGTACAAATATAAACCTGAACGTCATTCTTCATTAGAATAGAACCAAAGAGGCAGTCGACGCGGTGGATAAGAAGGCCAAACAGTATCCAACTCCTAGGAAATCTAACTGTTGGCCAATGGTTACCTTTGGACATTTACTCGACACGGCTGGAATAAATTCTCACAAACTGTGGGTGGTTCAAAATCCCGATAGCCGAAGAAAATTTTTATTAGACCTAGGTAAACAGCTAGTAAAGCACCACATAGTGCGACGCTACCGCGACCCTAAGATACCAACCTATGTACCATAAAACAGTGCATTGAAATTGTGAACTGAAAATTTTTATTCAACCTACTCTTGTTCCAGGATCTCAAAGTCAGTGTTACCTGTGTGAACGCAAAAAAACAGGAAGAGTAGGCAACATGTGACGCCTGATAATAATTTCCAAGGGTAATTCTCCACACTAAGTAAGTAAATAATTGGTTAATGATAGCCTCCCGGAACCTCAATCGAAGATGGGCGGTTCTCTGCTTTGCTCGATTAAATCTATTAATTAACTTTTCGTTAATAACCTGAAAGGGCGCCACCGACTTAATAATAAAATACTCTACCATTAACGCAGATGTCGATTGGTTAGTCGGACCCACACTTTATTTCTTAATTTGATACTCCAGAATACAATGATAGGAAACAATAAATAATAAGTCCAATTGCAGCAACAATATTTAATATCAGCAAAAAAAAACATAAATGGGTAGTTCATAAACCCCAAATTAACAACATTAAAATATAAGGGTTTTCGTATCCTGTATCGGTACACAATTGCCAGTACGCAATCACTCAATATAGCCTCAATAATAAATGACTTTGAGCTAAAGTAAAAATACTGCGTTTCTCTTCCCAAACAAGCGCCCTCAAGCCGCGTCCTACACTCTAGTCATGAAAGGCCTCTCAAGATCTACAGCGCAGATAAGAAATCAAAGATCGCTATGAAACCCGAACAAAACGCAATATTACCGCTCCGGTTGACTTACACTGTATATCAAGTGAAATTCCCGTGATTATGTACGCTAATACCTGTACAAGCTAAAATACCAATGTATTATACCAATTAAATAATTCGAAACACACTGTGCAATTACAATTTAGTTTTATCTACCCCGTAGCATAAAGAAATTCGAAATACATAAACAAAGAGTATTTACATTAACTCCAAAATCGTCGAAATTAAAATTAATGTGCACTTCCCTGGTTAATCTGGAATGGAACGTTCTAGAACAGCCTCGAGTCCGGCACGTGTTTTCACTGCAGGCGGCTGGATTGAATTCGAATACTAGGTCCCGCAAGCAGCAGATACAACCATTGGAAGTACAGAGAATCTCGCCGTCCCCCAAATGGTCTAAATTCGAATACAAGGAAATGTTAGGACAGCCATAACTTAAACAAAGGATAAACTCACCAATCGGTAAAACTCCGATCGACCCGACAAAATGTCAATAGAATCGAAACGTTGAACAAAGCGACACAATTTACAATAACGTAATTCTAACAATCTACAATAGATCACGTTATAACTTAAGATTTCCCCAGAAAATCGAGAAGAACTCAAAGTGACACACACTTTAACGAGAAAATCTAATTCAACGACACGTTCGTTTCTGTCAGACGCAGAGAATAATCACCGGAAATCCTGTTTATCTAAAATCAAACATGCGTAGTACCTAAAATGCTGGGAAAAGAGTGAGGGAAACGCGAAGTATAAACTCCTGAGCCCAGTGTGAAATGGGTTGCGGATAACCTAGGCGAAAATACCGTTACAAACATTGTACTCAATGCTATAATTATGTTTGTGCCGAACACTGTAAAAAACAAACTGTTTGTGAAAATTGTTTGAAATAAGTTTAAGTTTCTACAAATTTAGATACCTATTCGAAATTAAAATTTGTTGAATAAACATACATTATTTGCTTACTTTGTTTACTTTTTTGATAATAATATAACATTTATTAAAAGTAAATGTATAATATAAAAAGTTTATTCAATTTCATCTTTACTAAAACGAAGTTGATTCTTGGGGTGCGTTTGCACTCCACTTGACAGGGCACATATGCCTAATTATGTTGGAGTCACGAAGGTTAAGGTCCTGATTTTTTAGCCGGCCTTAGTGGTCTAGTGGTTAGCACATTAGCGGGGAAAAATCTGAAAGAGCTCCTTCCTGTCGGATAAGAAGTAAGGGCGTAGGTCCCGGTGCTACTGCTATGTGTGACACGTTAAAAATCACTACTGCAGCGAAAATCAGGCAACATCCCAGTAACCCAGAAAAGTACCCAACAAGGACGTAAAATGTATCAACTGCGGGGGAAACCACCCGGCTAACTATTTATAAAGGATGTAGAGTGTATAAGGAACTACAGAAAATAAAATTCCCCGCCCTAAGAGATAAGAAACTACCAGTGCCAACACAACCAGCTTACAACTACAACACTGCATTACGGCAACCCGGATATGCTTACTCACATATGGCAGGAAACAGCAGCCAATTTAGCCAAGACAAAAATCAACCAAGTCAACTCCTAGTTGCCCCCCCCCCCGCAACCTTCAAATACTAATCTAGAAGCTATGCTAACGAAAATGATGGAGAAAATGGATGTACTCCTAAATCTCCTCACTTCTGTCGTCGCAAAACTACCTTAATGGCCTTAAGCAATCTGAAAATTGCAGTCTGGAATGCCAATGACTTGGCAAACCACATCCTAGAGATCAGAAACTTCTTATGTGTCCAAAACATCGACATAATGCTGATCTCTGAAGCACACATTACAAATAGAAGCTACATAAAAATCCCAAATTACATAGTTTATAACACACAACACCCTCATGGAACAGGTCACGGAGGAACTGCGGTTATAGATAAAAGTAATCTTAAGCATCATGAGTTGAAGAAATACAGTGAAAACCATTTGCAAGCAACTAACATTGCCATCGAAGACTGGAAGGGGCAGCTAGTCATCTCTGCTGTCTACTGCCAACCCAAACCGACAATCAAAGCAGACCAGTTTGCAATGTATCAAACGCTTGGGCCCCGCTTCATCGCAGGCGGGGACTATAATGCAAAACACCCACAGTGGGGATCGAGATTAACCACTTCAATTAGAAACAACAACTTGCAACATCTAGCTACTGGTGAACCCACTCACTGGCCCACAGATAGGAGGTAGGTTCCCGATGCCATAGACTTCTGTGTAACTAGAGGCATACCAAGTAACTACCTGGAAATAAAGTCTTGCTTTGAACTGTCTTCCGACCATTCGCCGCTACTAGTAAATGTTAATACACAGGTCATTATCAAAAGCGCTTCCCCAATGCTTTACAACAAAACAACGAACTGGGAAATCTTCAGGAACGAGGTAAAGGAGAACATACAACTCAAACTATCGCTAAAGACACCGGATGAAATCGACCGAGCAATTCAACACTTTAACCGCTCTATCCAACGGGCGGCATGGAGCGCAATTTCAGATACTAACGCAAAAACAAATATACATCAGTGTCCCTCCTACATCAAAGCTATAATTTCAGAAAAACGAAGCTTAAGAAAACGGTGGCAAATCACCAGAGCCCCGGAGGATGAACGCAAATTAAACCAAGCCATCAAATAGGTTAAAATATTACTGGACAACAACAGAAACCGAGAAATCCAAGAATTCCTAGCTGGTCTTTCAGCATCAAAAGCTAATGATTACTCCCTGTGGAAGCCGACGAAGAAAATGAAACAGCCACAACAACACATACCCCCCATTAGGAAAAATGATGATACGTGGGCAAGGGACAACGACGAAAAGGCTTATGCCTTTGCTAACCATCTGGCCAAGGTGTTCGAACCATTTCCATCACAGCTCACAGCTGAGGAGGAGACGCAGGTTCACCACATACTAGCAGCGCCGTTCCAATTAGACCTACCTATAATAAACTTCAAGGTGAAGGAAGTCAGGCGAATAATCATGAAGCATACACACTCCAAAAAGGCTCCCGGGTACGACTTAATCACCGGTAAGATATTACAAGAATTACCCACACGTGGATTCTATTTTATCACCATGATCTGCAATTCAGTCCTCAGATTAGGCTATGTTCCATCACAGTGGAAGGTGGCACAAATGATACTGATACAGAAATCTGGAAAGCCAGCAGAAGAAGTAAGCTCATATCGCCCAATCAGCCTTTTACCAGTAGTATCGAAAATCTTCGAAAATCTTCTTCTGCAAAGATTACTACCAATGCTCGAAGCAAAAGAATTGATTCCGAAACATCAGTTTGGCTTCAGAAAAAACACTCGACGATTGAACAAGTCCATCGAGTAGCTAAGAAAATCAGACACGATCTGGAAACAGGCAGATACTGCTCAGCGGCGTTCCTGGATGTTTCCCAGGCCTTCGATAAGGTTTGGCACGAAAGCTTGCTGTATAAAATCAAAACACAGCTGCCACATAACTACTACCAAATACTACAACCTTACCTAACTGACAAGTACTTCATGGTAAAATATCAGGATTTGTAAACAACCCTAATTCCGATCAACACAGGAGTACCCCAAGGTAGCGTCCTTGGGCCAGTCCTGTACTTATTGTATACAGCAGATCTGGCAAAAATCAGATTAACCTCGATTGCCACGTTTGCTGACGATACAGCAATCTTAGCATCACGTAAGGATCTCAGAATAGCCTCCCAAAATCTACAGCGGCATCTAAATGAAATACAAAAGTGACTCAGATTCTGGCGCATAAAAATGAATGAATCAAAGTCAGTCCATGTCACCTACACACTAAAAAAGAATAATTGCCCAACAGTTCAACTTAATAACTGCGTTCTTCCACAAAAAGATGTAGTGAAATACCTGGGAATGCACCTAGACCGACGACTTACATGGCAGACGCACATCCTAACTAAACGCAAACAACTTGGTCTCCAGTTCTCTAAAATGTAGTGGCTAATGGGTCGTAATTCTCAGATGTCGTTAGAAAACAAAGTGTTGTTATACAAAGCATTCCTGAAGCCGGTGTGGTCCTATGGTATACAATTCTGGGGCTCTGCAAAGATTCCAATCAAAAGTGTTACGCTTCATTGTTGATGCTCCATGGTTTGTCCCAAACGCAGTGATACATCACGACCTCCATATTGAAACAGTGAAAAGTGAAATTAAAAAAGCTAGTGTTAAATAGAAAGTTCGACTTCAAGAACACCCTAACGTGCTTGCTAGAGAGTTGCTTAATGTGCCCAATGTTAAAAGACTAAAACGACTTGAAAACTGGACCTCCCAAATAGGGAATAAAATGTATACTTTAATTCCATCCAGTCATGTATTAATATATTTGTGTTAAACACCTCAAGGAGTAGCTAGTGGGCTATCTCCTACTATGTTATCCTTTATTGTTATTGTTAAACATTTTACTTATTGTTCATTGCTGAACAGATTGTAAAACGCATGGATGTTAAATAAAGAACAAAATCACTACTGGAGTTGGTATTACCTCAGATTGGCAAAATTTATAGTTAGGGTGTACAATGGGCCAATGGTGGCTGCAGTGCTTGGAGATGCTTGGAAAACCGCGTCCTAGATGTTGCTCTTTCAAATCAACAATTATTAAAGCCCCAATTTTAAAATATTAGCAAAGCAAACAAAATTACGCTGATAGTTTCGCAAATTGTTTAATACTACAATAACAATAGAAGAAGGTTAGAAAGAAGATATTCAAAGTGCAATTCACCGTTCTCAACACATTTTTGACAACGTCGAATTAATGAATATGTGACATTTTTCAACATTTCTTGGTTTTTCCGGGGCTCATAGCAGACATTTTCTATTCTCAGAATCATTTAGTCGCGGATCTCAACGGATATGTTGTAAATTTGTTGTTTTTCTCACAAACACAAGAGCAGGAACTCGTTTAAAATACCACAAGTTTTTATTCTCTAACTCTTTGGCATTCCGCTTCATTCACACTAAATGAAAGATATAAAAACAACCCGAAAGCGTTGGCATTGAATCTGAACATGATGAAAGTAATTGATAACCGTTTGACCCGCAGCTGTAACTCATCCTTATCTTTTATCCATGACAAAACAAAGATCAACTGCATTTCCTAACTTTTGCAACACGGGTAGTAAAATTCCATTTTCAAAATAAATGGAAACGTAGTTTTCTTTCGCACGTAGTTCCAACTTTTTAAAATTCCGTAAAAGTTCCTTACAAGGTTCATCTACATTTTGGCCTATCACGCCAAGATCTTCAAGAGAATTACAACACTCAAGGAGACAGATTATTTTACGTAGTGCCACAAGAAAAAATTATATTAGAACTACAACTTGCTGAGACAACCAACCAAACAATCTATCCATATCGGCGTTTCAACTGTTGGTATAAATAATTAATTTGTCATTTGTCACAAAAATGGATAAGAAAAAGTAATTTAATCTGTAGACGATGGCGCAATTGAAAAGATTTTCCAAAAAATACGATCGAATACTATGTGTATTCCTACGATTAAAGGGATTGGTGTTGCAACTACTATTTTTAAATATGTATAAGTTTTTTAAAATTCTCGGGGTTGCAATTGTGAATGCTAAATCATTTTCGGTTAAACCTATCTCAATTGTCCACAAAACAAATTATTAATTTGAAAGCTGTATTTCTTGGGCCTGTCTTAATTTTTTTTCTTTGCACCCCCCACCAATAGAAGATAATTAATTTCACTCAAATTTATGGTGCTCAACAGCTAGGTTATTTGCACCTTCGCAACAGTATCTGCAGCTCCCGGCTTGCGGACATTCGTCGCCCGTTCACGTACGATCAGGAGAATTAAGGCAGCGTTGGCTCCGGTCAGTACTTGGATGGGTGACCCGAAGGTTGCGTTAACGCGGCGCCTCTCTCCCACGAGGATTGATCACTATGGGAGAGTAGATCAACAACCCCCCCCTTATGGGGGAGGCCCTTGCCCAACAATGGGATGTTGTGGGCTAACAATAATTTAAAAAAAACTGTATCTGCTAACTACACTTGTTAAGAGATTTTAAGATTACGCTATAATTATTGTTTTCGTAAGAAATTAGCAACTAAAGCGAAAGGCGTACCCCACGAGTCCGTTTAGTTTATATTTAATAACGAATTAGCCTAAAATCACTAAATTAAACGACCGCACAGGAAGTTCGAAAGTACTGGTAATGTACAAGCGTATTTCTTGTACGTTAGGAGCAAACAACACAACATTAACATCATTTCAAATTTTCACTTCAACTACTTTAGCAAGCAGGTGTGAGTTTCTAGCCTCTATATTAAGAGCAATCTTACCGCTTTTTTTTTACACAAATTTGTCACATAGTTAGTTATGGCACGGTAATAAGCGCGCATATTGTTTTTCTTGGTACACTAATCAGTCAGCTTCGGTAGTCTCTCAGTAAAGCTAATTCTGCTTAAAAGCAATTTGCAGAATAGTGATTAATGGCGACCGCAACTATTTTTAAAACTTTGTTAATTTCACATTCCTGAAAAACCCTTAAATCAGTGCTTAGCAGAAACCTCGTTAAACTGTTTGTTTACACAAATCGAAAACATAATTGCACCTTTTACATTAACAGCTATGTAATTTGATTATCACCAGCACAGTTTCATATATTAATAATAAAAACGTATCTTTCAAAGCAGCAAGCTTTCACTAACATCAAACAAGGCGTTACATTTCTGGCGATCTCTTTTCCTTTGGGTAAATTTGAGTTTCGAAAATTGACTATAAGAGGAAAAAAATTGCGAATACTAAACGGGCGTGTTAACCTCTGGTTTGTTTGAAGTGTTAATAATTAAACATCAAAGAGGTAATTTATTCATGGGCCCTTTACAACTGTCAGACTATGAGCAAAATTCGTTCCAGAATGTGAAAGCTATGTATTTTTATTGGAGGCGAGGAATAAACTCACCGGCTCCACTAAAATCGCCGGGAATATTTTTCTGAGCTTTGAGTGGAAAGAAATAGAGAATTTAACATTTAGAACGCTTTCATGAACGTTGATGGGCGGGAGCTGTATCTCGAGCAATGTTAATTTAATCCGCATACTTTAAAGTAGTGTAAATGTGGAAATTGTGTTTGTAAAAACGATGAGGAATAAATATAGCTTTTGGAATATTTAAACGGTGCCTTCGCTTTACTGTAACGTATAATTGTAATTCTAAAGTTTATTTTACATATCCGAATTAAAAGGTACCACGGGAGAGATTAAAATGTATTATAAGTTTCCGCAGTAGTATTACGACGAGTAGACGAACTGAAAGCTCTCGAATAATGTACATGTAAACCTAAAGTTTGAAACGTCGTACATTACGCTTCTTCCTAAAAACATAATCTAACTGAAAAAGATAACAGAGGTTAGCAGAAATTTTAAAAATAGTTATGTATTATACGTTATACCTTAAGAACAGAAAAGTTTTTTTGTGCGAGTTCTGAACAGTATAGAATTTTTGGTTTAATGGTTACCATTCAGATTACACAAAATGTAGCCTTTTATATTGCATATTGCCCCATTCTGCAAACATTCATTTTATGTCGTTGTAAAGTACTTTATGGGCCTTTAAACCCAATGAAATACATTGTTCGTGCGGGCGCGATCGTGATTATGGATTTAGTAAATATCAAACCATTTTAAAAAACTTTTTCATTTAATTTTGTTTGAATGCTTTCTATAAATATTTATAGTGGCTGTTTCTGCCGGAAACATATTGAAACACATAAAAATGAAAAAAGGGGAAAGATTATCTTTCCTTCCAAATAAATTGTATAGATATACGGCTTTGTTTGAAAGAATGATGAAATTTAACAACAACTTAATTAGATGTTATGTGATTG
>JABXWE010027179.1:0-34419 GCA_014611495.1 Limonius californicus | reverse complement strand
ATTTCTACCAAGAAATGATAAAAAATTGTTAACGGGTATTTTGGTATTCGTTGTATTTCTTGAAAATGTTTCACCATTTTGGAGAACAATCTGCTTCAAATTACAGTTGATTTAATACAATGTACATCGGAAATTATCTCAGTTAATCAAGATTAATTGGATATCAAAATAAAAATTCGCATTTTAGAGACTTAAAGACTTTAAAGAAAAAAGGACGAAAGAAAAAAATTTTTGTACAATTTCTTCTAAAATTTAATTTGTTATCATCATTGTAAGAGATCTATAACAATTTTTCAAAATTTGTATTCGTCTTACTCGCTCCATAAAACATTATCCGGAAGTCCTGTTTAATTGGTAATTCTAATTTATTTAGGTGTTTTAGGATTTGTTATAATTTTAAATCCACATTGTGAATTCAGTTTAGTTTGACTCATACCTATCTACACACTGTATTGTTATGTTATGTAACTGTGGCACGTTTATTCCACTTTCTCTACCTTGGATCATAATTAGCAGGAATATGTGTAAAAACTAGTGAACTTTTACACATATTTCAGCAAAGGTTGTTTGTAAAGTTGGTTAGCAGTTCTCGTAAGTCTAATTGCTTAAATATTAGCTATTTGCAATGCATTAAAAGTGCAACTCAGTGTTTAATCAGCTAAATTGTAATCCAAATCCATTTATTATTTTTACAAGTTTTTGCTTAAGGGATGATTAAATTGCGCTCGGAATTCAACCTTTTAGTTAGGTAAGCCGTTGTATTCCTTTCTCCGTTCGTCCCGATACGTGTTTGTCTACCTGAATTGCAGGTAATCTATAAGGGAACACGTTTAGTGTACGGCCAAATAAATTGGCTACAGAGTCGCGGAATTTGTTTCGATTTTATAAAAAATTAGATAAATAATAACAATGGGGTTGTATGCGTTATATTCTTAAATGCTGAATTTAAATAAAATTAAAAAAATTGATTAAATTAAGTCCACCTATATCAAGAATATATATTTTTGCACTACTTTGGTAATCTTTTTTTTTCATCTGATCTTATCATTTTTTGATATTATTACAGTCTTGGATATGTTGTTTAATAATATGCATGTTTGTTGAAAGCTCGCATATTACCATGGCAGTACAAAAGACTAGTTTTAGCTCATTCTGAACCACTTACTAGGTATTATGGAAAATATTTGCAATTTAATATAAATCATGTATCAGATGCAGTTTTTAATGCTGAGTAAACCATCTATCTACTACTTTGTTATGACATTATTGCTGGGGTTGATATGAATAATAGCTCAATTTTGTATCGTAAAATCCTATATCTCAAATACAAATCAACACAGAGCATTCGCTATCCCGAAATCGCCTGGTTCAGTGTTGATTAAATTTGAAATCTAATGTAGGTATTATAAATGTATCGTGAAACATGTTTTAGAAAAATTTGAGAATCAAATGTTTTTTGGCAATACTTTTTGACAGAAGTAAATGGGCAATTTTGAAACTGGGATTTTATGTAGAGCCCTAATATAAATTCAATGGTTATGCTTCAACACCGAAACCGCTACGTTGTTTTTCTTTAATTTCTAACTCGTTAAAAACTACCAATCTTATCTACATACATAAGACTTTAAAGTGGTCTGCGTAAATATTTTCAGGAATAATACAATAATTGTAAAAATAACTGGATGCAGAAACGGAAGTTTTATATGGTAGCGGTATTTTTTATGTATAAATCTAATTCTTGAAGCTTTGAAACTACAATGTTGCACTTCGGATGATTTTTATCTTTCTAGATTCAAAATTAACATGCTCGCACTTTTTGGAAAATTCCCAGTTAAGAAGTATCTCCCATCATCATCATCATCATCTGACATGGAGCCGACTCGAGGGTCAATCCTGGATTACGCCAGGCCCACCCCATGCCAGTAAGGTGGGTAGGAATTTGCGGGATAGGGTGGGATCGGGTGGGGCATTGCACAACGTTAGCATGTCTGCAATGCATACCGCAAGACACCGCTGCTTCAACACCGGGTAATTAGTAAGCTACGCATCAATCGGGTTTTTGAGTACGTAACCGAGACCGTTATGCGATTATGCTTTTTAACCTAATAACTTTGGCATCAAAGTTTCACATTGTTCTTATTTCACATATTTCTATTGTTTTAAGGTTACAGAGTACACCTATCTTAGTTTCCTAATGACTAATTAACGACTTAATATTTACCACCCTAATAACAACTATTTTACCACTGAGTTGGAGGTTCGCAACTGGATTGTACCTCCTTCTTTTCCTGACCTTCCCCTCTGCAGTTGACCGCTAGATCTCCGTCGGTTGCTTTCCCCTTGGTGCATGTTTCGTTTCTTTTCCGTTGTTCTCCCCTTCCTCACTCTCATTCTTCTTCTTAGCCTGTTCTTCTTCAGCCGATTCTTGATCGGAGTCTTCCATTAGTGCGTAGATTCTTCTTGCCTCTCTTCGTATATCCTCTTTTTTTCGTGCCCATTCCTCCCATGTCTGTTTGGGTATGCCGGTGTTTTGGATGTCCCTCTCCAGTGATGTATTGCACGTGTAGCATGGTCTTCGGATCTTCTTTTCTTCTGTTTGCATGGCATACGCTAGCTGTAGAGGATGATTGGCAGGTCTTCTTAGGATATGTGCCCAGTATTTGATTCTTGATGTGGTCAGCCGTTTCATTATTGTTTTCCCTTCTAGAATTTCTTGTGCCGTCGAAATGTGTTCTTCCCCTGTGGTTAGTTGAAATAGTTTTAGTATTTTCTTCTCCATCCTTCGGAGTGCCATTCTGTTGGCTTTCGTGATTGCGATAGTTTTCAGTCCGTATAGAGCAGTTGTGGCTATTATGGAATTGTATATTATCTTCTTTATTCCGTTTGGTAGTTTGTGTTGTTGGACGAGAGGATGAATCATGTGTGTGGCTTGGTGTGCTTTGGTTATTCTCTGGTTTACTGTCTCTGGTCTTGCTAATCTCGGCACATAAAGAAATGTTTGCACTATTGCACTTCCAACACAATATATTGCTGTGTTACATAGGGTTCTAATAGAGATAACTTAACTTATTTCTAAATTTAGTAAAGTCATATTTTGCTACACCGCACCGTGCAGAAATAAATTGTTTAACCATATTTGGATGGATGTTTCGCATCGTAATGATGTATAAGCTTGGATTCTAGGTCCTCAGGTTGTTTTAATTGATAATGGTCATGTTGATAAAGGGGTAGAGGAAAGTTTTCACTCTTATTTGTGCATTCTTGGGCTGCAATTATCAAAATATGAGTAAAGTTGGAATCAATTTGACTGTTACATTTTATTTTGTAGTTTTGTTGAACTTGAACTTTTCTTCTGAGAAAAATATGTTTATTATAATGTGATAGTGTATGCAAAGAAGCTATGAGTTGATTTTGATAATAATTAGATTCAATTGTTATGAATTTATTTAAAATTTAATGTAAAAATATTTGTGAAATTCTAAGTGCATTTTCGAACGAATAATAAGTGAGGTATCAAAATGTTCATTTTTTAATGTGTAACACAGTGGTGTTTTCATTTTGATGAAAATTTATTTATAAGAAAGTTATTGTAATTTATAAATATTTGTTAAATTTTGGTTAATTTATGCTTAGCCCAGATTGACTGATTTTGTGTGGTTCGCATTCATTTTTTCCTATTCCTACGTCGTTGCCTTGGCAACTCACAAAAGAAAGTTGAGTTTGAAAATAAAAGGTAGAAAGTTGTTTATTTACCACCAAGTTGAAAACACGCCTATTCTGCAGCTCCCCAAATATGTAAATTTGTGTAATTATTTATGTGTTTTTTGTAATAAATCAAACTGTTAATATTTGAGTACATCTTCGAAGTGTTTAGTTAACCTACGGCCGAGATTTTGGGTAAATTTCGACAAAATAAAAATTTTGTTGCAGAATGGAGTAGTGTCCCTCGATTGTCGATTGTTTTGCGCTCTTCTTTTGTTTATGGATTCGTCAACAATTGGGATGACAACAAAGCATAAATGTCACTGTCATCCGATTGTAACTTCACGTCTACAAGATATAACTGAAAATAAGTGTCAATATTAATCTTCTTCTTTTTTAGCTTCTCCGTCGGAGGTTGCTTATCATAACGGCTATTCTTATCTTTAACGTTGATGCTCTGAATAGTTCAATTCATGCCATTCCATACCACTCTCGCAGGTTGCGTAGCCAGGAGATTCGACGTCGGCCTACATTTCTCTTTCTTCGGATTTTCCCTTGCGTAATTAGTTGTAATATCTGGTATTTGTTATTAGGTGTAGTGTGTGGCAAAAATTCGAACTTTCTTTTTTTGATCGTATATAATATTTCCACTTCTTTATTAATTCGATGTAGCACTTCGGTGTTTTTCATTCTAGCAATCCAAGGTATACGCAATTGCCGCCTGTAGACCCACATTTCGAAGCTTTCTATCCTTTTCGTCGTTTCTTTATTTAATGTCCAGCTTTCTACTCCATATAATAGAACTGGGAATACATAATATTGAACCATGTTTAATCTTACTTCAAGCGCTAGATCGGGCACAGTTAACAGTTTCTTCATCCTAATGAAGTTTTGTTCGATGCGTGCTTGCAATTCTTGCCTGTGTTGGCAGGAGAGGGGTCAGCGGAGGCAATCTACGCGGAAGAAGTCGACGTGAGGTTGTTGTAGGTAGGCGTAAGCTCGCATATCTTTGGCGGAATCACTAATTAATAACGTTTGCGAACCTACTAACTATTTGCTTTGCGAATATCCTCTATGCTGAGACAAGGTGCGAATTTAGTGTTACCACGTATGTGATTATACAGTGCGAGTGTAAAGTCTGAAACTATCGAAAAAAAAACTACGGCGATACTTTGCATATCCGAGCTCAGAAAACTTTCTCTCTATTTCGGAAACTGTCGCTCTTGTGATAGCTTCTTTATCAGGATACTTGTTACTGAGTAGGTCACAAACCTCTTGTTGTGTTCTAGTACGGTCGCCACATCCCATCAATATTAAAACTTCAATTCGCTCTTTTTCTGTCAAATATCGCACCATTACTTACTGAATTACGTACAAAACTACACAATAAAAACAGATAAACACACTGCGAGGAACTTAATTGTCAAGTGAAGAAGTCAATTGTTACATAGCTACTTGATTTTGTTTATTAAATCTTGGAACTCTTCATTGTCATTCGTTTTTTGTTTCAAAACTTTAAACGCAATTATCTCGAAAACTTCTTAATGCAGTATCATACCTTTTTAGCATATTTGGTTTTAGAATTTCACGCCCTTTCCAAATCCTTCATAAAAAATTAAGGTACCCATTTAAAAAAAAATTTCGCTATCGCCATAACTCAGAAACAGAAGACAATGTGCAAATATCAATTACCCTCAAATATGTCTAATTTAAGATAAAAATCGACGTGTTTGAGGATTTTTTTCAAAAACATTTAATAAAAGATTTATTTCGATAGTTCCAGACTTTACACTTGCACTGTATATAAAGAAAGGCTGCAATGGCAATGTCAGCGGATATAAGCAGTGGCGTCTCTGGCTAGGTTATGGTTTATTTTATATCCCATGAAGTGTTATATGTGTTTACCCGAATTGTAACGTATTAACTACGTGGTATAATATATGGCATATATCACATGAAGTGGTGTTATAGGAGTTTACCCGAATAGTTACGTGTTATCTACTTGGTATTATATACAATGCAGTCGTAAAATGTTCTCCCACCTTACCAACTTTTGAACAACGACTTGATATTTCTTCACAAAATTTTGTGTGCTTTAATGGGAGGCTAAATACTACTTTTTGGTATATATTTACATTTTATAACTTTTAAAATGGCGGCTAGCCCCATTTTTAAATATTTGTTTTAAACGGTAATCGGGATCGAGTGACACCTAATTTGAAAGGTCTCTTTGAGTAGAGTAGAATTCTATAATTAGGGAAAATGTTATAGATTCAAAAACAAATGACAGAGTTCCAAATTATCTATTTCTGATTTTAAGCAAAACGCTAAAAAATGTAGGAGGCGAAACAACAGAAGTAAAACAATTGAAATAATTACTCTTTCTGTTCTGTTACTTTAATTCAGTTATTGTGTTTGCTCGCGTTTGAATAGTGAGTGTTAAAACTGGTGATACTAACAATAATTATAGCGAATGTTCGAACTTTGCAGAAAAAAGCTGAAGCAGTTTTTATTTTTGCTGAAGCCAATCGAAACTTTCAGAGGCCGAAAGAACATTTAATGGAAGTTTTCCCGACCGTCCTATTTCGAGGACGTATTTAAGAAAACTTGTGCAGAAATTTTATAACACTGGAAGTGTGCAAAACAGGAAAAACCAGGAAAATCAACTTCACGTGTAGCTGCGATATGTGATGTATCGGCGACCACTGTCAAAAAGTTTTTAAAATGGCATAAGTTCCATCCATACAAAATGAAGATTTTACACCCGTTGATTAAGATGATCCAGATAGACGCACTGAATTTTGTGAGGTCATGACCCAAACCATTGCAAGAAACCCATGCTATCTTCACAATATCTGTTTTAGTGACGAATGCACATTTTTTTAATAGGTTTGTTAACAGACAGAATGTAAGATATTGGTGCAATGAAAAACATTTCGAAAGCATACCTTTTTTGCTATAATTCTTATTTTTTCCATAAACTTGTTATATATTCTATCAGCTGTCATTTTTTTCTGGATTAATATTTTTTTAGGAAATTCTAGGATCAGGCGCAGAATTAAAATACCTTGCAAATGAGGTGTTACTCGACCCCCATTGATATTTAAAAAAATAGTTAGTTAGTAGGGTTCAAAAGTTAGTAGGGTGGCAGGACATTTTACGACCGCACTGTATGGTTTTTATCCAGTGAAATGTCATATGTGTTTGCCCAAATGATTACGTATTATCTACTTGGTATTACATGTGGTTTACAAGCATTGGGTCCTATTATGGTTATTATAAAAGATTGGTGTGTCTATGTAAGTAGTTGTTGGAAACAGTAACGTAGTGAATATGGGTAGTTATATGAGTAGATAGTGTGTGTGGCCTGCTTAATCATTATTCCCCTAGCAATCATTCGGGAGGTAGTCAGTCGGCAGAGGTTGCATCGTAAATGTACCTATAACAGAAAGACTGGCTATGGACTTGATCCATAGCCTGAATCCCTCTGAAGGATTGGTGCACCAGAAGATATGCATAATTATTGTAATTACTGTACGATTACGAATAACTGCGGCGACAGCAGCTAGGCGGCAGATGAACATCCGTATCCTGTTCGAGTGACAATCCAGGGGCAGGGGACTGGAGCGGGAACATTTTTTGCATTGTCCTCGCTTTCCGTAATTTTAAATATTCAAAGAGATCGTGATATTACACTAAATATATTGATATAAATTAATCAACTTGAATCTAGGAAATTCGTATAATACACAACGGCACTCTTATAAGAGCGATACTTTCTCTTTAAACAAGTGGTTGACCCGATGACCCCCATTGAATGAAGTTTTAAATGCTTTGTTTGCATGCCTAAAACACTATAATATTGAATCGAATAAAACACACTTTAGCATTAGGACATGGTACGATCATTATTAATTCCGAGTTATTTGTATTTTTATATACATAAAAGCTAATTATTAATGGCACTTCTGTTAAGAATATAGGTACTTTTCACCTAAGTACCTCCTCAAACTTGAAATTTCAGTTCTGTAGGAAAATATGTGCGAATTGTTAACAAACTGTGTAACTGTGAGCTGCAACTAAATCGAAATTTAAAAATAGAACACTTTTATTGATCTACGTGTTATTTATAGCGTCATCCTTATCATACCACTCAACACAGTTCGGTGTTTTCGTCCACGAGAATTTAGGCTTACAACATAATGATAAACGTATTTGCTAAGAGATTTGTATTATCACAATACATATTACGAAGATTCTGGCGAAATATGAAAACAGAATCCGTAACTAAAAATCTGTAAATTGCTTTTAACTTATTACGTTATTAAGTATGTAAAACAAAAATGATAAATTTTAAAGTTAATGTTCCATGTTGTCTCGTTTGTTAATTATTACCAAGTTCTTCAAATTGAAACCGATACCGAAGGAAATTATGCAACACATGTTGACTGGATTATTCGAGGTCTACAAGGTCGATTTCAAATCGGTGGCAAGTCAAATGTGCTTGTGTAGTCGAACGCTGTAGATAGGAATTTCTACACAAAACTAGCAATGGCTCTTAATAAACTATGTTTAAAGTGTTTACAGGGCAGTGCATTACAAACAGAATTGCAATTCTTTTCCCCTACTGTATCTAAGCGGAATTTTTTCAATTATGTACCCACTACAAAACCACCTGTTAATGGTATGTATGTTTAACTATAATAGTTTAAAATGAACAGTAAAAACGTCATTTTTATACAGTGAATTAGGATAATGTTTCCCTTATTTTGTTTAATTTATAAATTATTTGGTGTTTTGCAAATTACAGTTTGATTGGAAGCATTGACTGCGATTACTAGCGAAAAAGTTTTTTTATATTCGCACTACATTATACACAAAACCTTACGTTTATGTAATAATGCTAGTGACGCTAATTATTGAAAATATTTTCTAACTGCTATTGCTTGTAGATCTCAGTAAACATAGTATTAAGATATAGTTATTTTTCGTTTGATAATGATTATTCTGTAATCAGGCAGAATATTTAGTACGAAAACAATACTACTGTTATACGATGTTATCTTCTCATGTATAAGTTTACTACAGAACCTTGAGAAAACCCTGACCACTACGATATTTAGAACACCTATACACGCATTTCGGCAACGAAGCTACCATCTTCAGTAGAAACTGATGAACTTAGATTTTTAACTTTGTGAGAAGCTTACCTTTAAAGATTTTCTTCAACCAAAATTACTTTAGATAGTCAAGTTCATCAGTTTCTACTGAAGCCGGAAACTTCGTTGGCGAAATACGTATATAGATGTACTAAATATTAGGGTGGTTTGGGATTTTTTAAGGGTTCTGTGAAGCACATCTAATCCAATTAGTTTACTAAACTGATTAACATGATAAAAATTAAATAATACTGCCTGCCTAACTACCGTCTAATTACAACAATAGGCCGAGATACGGGTAGGAACTTGTAGGATAAACGGGAGTTCAAAAACCAATCTCTGTTTGGGAAGGCAAAAAAATTATTTTCTAAATTTTTGTTAAATGAATGATTTTATTTATAAATAAACTTAGATGTACCCAATCTATCTCAATAACAAAGTACCATAGAATAAACGTAATAGTACTAATTTTATAGAAGGATCAACCAGTGCTGTGACTCCGCGATTTGATGATAAGCGGTAGATAGATATCATTTTGTACAATTAATATATAAACTTATAATTTCTATCTTTAAAGCCAAATTTATGATTTGAAGTGCGTTACTGCTTCAATTATTTTTATTTTTTTTTGTAAGGTATTTCCTACGGTGCCTTTTGTATGGCTGTATAAATGTTTGTACAACCTGTAAGTTTTACCAGAGTTGAATACTGAATTGCTACAGAAACATTTGTTTATTACGAAGCGTTTAGCGTTTGCCTGTGCAAGGTCTGTTTGACACTAGAATTGTAAGATTTGTAGAGTCGAATGTTGAGTATGTGGTGGGGACTAAAATAATGCAAAAATCTGACGGTGACCTCTTAATTGCCCTAAATTTTGATGATGATGTGGAACAATTAAATACAATTCGGGAAACATTAGATTCTTCTTTTAAAGATAGTTACTAAATAAACCATGTATAAAAGCCAATAAACAATAAACTCATTAGAGATTTTCGAAAAACGTAAATTTTTCTGGATATTTTAGGTGTCTCAGATATCTTAAAAAATAATAATACATTTCCCTATGCGGGTATAAGGGTACACGTTTCCGTAACTTTTCTCTAACATAACCGACTTCGTATGTCTTAAGGTAGCCGAGATGCTAATGCCCATGCTCATATCTCGGACACCCGGTGTATACACAGAGAGATTTATTTAACCACGACTGATGTAATTCAGGATCTTTGTAAAAAGAAAACTGGATTTTATTCTTTAAATAAATGTTTATAATCATCTATTGAATTTGATTGAATTTGCATTAAAAATATATCCGTTCAACTCCTCCCCTCCCAAGATTAAATCCTATGCGCCATTGGGTGGGATCATTCATTGTTCATTTGGGAGGGTGAGTTATCTCATGGGCACTTAGGCCACATAGGTGGGCCCATTGTGCTGCCTTCCCAGTAGCTCCCCAATTTGGGCATCACCCAAGCCATCCAATCCTTTGGATGTACTTGAGATCATTCGCAACTGGGGTGTTGCTGATTTCGGCTATATCAGGCCTAAAGTCTCCCAACATGAATCCTCTGTTGGGAGAGCTGGGCAGTGACACAAGACGTGTTCTGCCGTCTTGTTATCCCCGTTGCATCGTCGACAGTTTGGGTTGTCCGCCAGTCCCATCCTTTCAGGACAGTTGCACACAAAATTTGGTTGTCTTTGGCGAGGGTGCAGTAATAGCAGCACTTGCATGACGACAACTTTCAGTGTTTACGCGTCTTAAGTTTTTTAGAGTTTCTTGGTATAGCATAAAGCTTAATGTCCTTAGGGATATAGGGATAATGGGCTCTGGTCCCCAAATAGGTTGTTCGGAGGCCAGTCTCGCAATCTCATCAGTCTCCTAATTACCGAAGTTTCCGTCATGTCCTTTCACCCATACACGAGAAATGACATTATCTTTTGAGATATCGTCGAGAGCTTCAAGGCACTGCAGTGGCACTCCTGAGCTAATTTTGCAACTACCCAGGGCTATTAAAGCAGCTCTGCTGTCACTGTAGATACCAATACGTTGGTTCTTGATCTGTCGTTCAAGAATTGCATTTGCACCATGCATTATTCCCACTACCTCCGCTTGGAAGATAGTAGCAATATTGTCTAGTGGTATACTGCGGTGTAGGTTTAGGTCATCGGAGAAGGCTTGCGGCACCCGTTTCATGCCTTGTTTTAGATCCGTTGGTACAGATGGATATGTCCATATGCTGGCTCAGCATTGGCATAAACACTGAAGTGTCTATTGAAGGCATATTGTGGAGGGAGATACTGTACCATTACGTCTAGAAGAGGGGTCTTAACGACTGCCTCATCCAGGATGCGGGTGTGTTTGCCTCCCCTGCCTGCTGTGTGCCACAGACCCTTATGGTGCAGCCTCAAAGCCGTCCTCACAGCTACTTCCTCCACAAAAAAGTCGAGTAGTGCAAGGTATAAGATCACCTCTAAAGCGGCCGTAAGGGTTGAACGTGTAGCACCTGTAGAACTAAGACAAGCAAGACGTTGTACATGTCCTAGTTTGGTTGCTGCCGTAACTTGTCTGACCCTGGGCCACTAGACAAGTGCTCCATAACATACCATAGGTCTAATCATACAGCCACAAGGTATTTCTGGGAGAGTCCCCAGGATTTACTTATAGCGCGGCGACACTGCCCGAAAGCCATGCATGCTTTTGGGTGGGATACATACAATTTATAATTATAGATATAAATAAAAACATTCTGCAAATGTAAAATTGTAAAATTATTATTTGTCATGTACTACAACTTTCAATTTTTGAGCTGTGGTGCATTTTCGTTAATTATAAACTATACTTTTGATTACTGGCCATTTTAATGTATGATATCTTAATTGGCAGTAACTAAAATTCCTGAAAAGAAATTAAGACTATTACTGTTCTATTTTAAAAATAATAATAATCACAATATATATATGAATTTCAACGAAATTTATTTCTTATCCGCACTCGTAAATGTAACTGATATCGAAACATTTTCAATTACTTATATTCTTATATTATACAATTACCTATCTAAATTTTAACAAACTATCTTAATGATTACATCAAAATATATACCATATAGCATATGTGAATGAAGTATTTACACATAAGTGCGTAGAAATAAATAGTCGTGTTGATGGCTAGCTCGATATTCATGCTGCATCGACATCGCCATATGTGATAAGTAATCTAATTTGCAACCCACCATAGCAAATATGTAGTCCAATCCTGCTTTGGCATCGCTGAGGTGTTAATGCCTAAACCTTCTCTGTTATTTCTGTCGTTCGTAAACTGTAGGTCCCCGGTGCTGAGAAGAAGCACGTGTTGGAAAAGACGCTCCTCCTTCAATGAGTTACTAGTATATGAACTTTTCTAGTTAGTTTATTAATTATCAGAATATCAAAACAATTTTTCTAAAATAAAAATGTTAAAAGTGCATTGTTATATTATTTTTATTAATAATGCCTTAGAAACATTTAATATAATTAATAGTTCTATCTTATAAGAAGTTTACTTCATCTTGGTACAAAATATTTGCTTGTGGCAGTCTTTGCAATCATTTTACCAAGCAATATCTGTTTTACATGCAGTAAAGTCAGAAAATGTTATTGAATTGACAGAATTGTTGACTATATCGATTCATTGTCCATATACATACATCTCACTAAGCATTACTGACATTTTATAAATTGTCCTTCAAAAAATTATTAAAACAACCAAGAAACTATAAGCCCAGACTAAAATTTTATCTGAATTTTGTTAAGGGCTTACTGAAACAATTCATGGAAACTAAGTAAAATTGAAGTGACAGTTTTCGGCCAAGGTTCGAAAATGATGCATGAAACATACATTTCGTATTCAGAATATGTTTCCCTATTACAGCCAGACTAAGCTAAGCGTAAACATATTCACTTCTAGTTAAGTTCGTAACGAAAGATACAAGGCTATAAAATTACTACCGATAAATAAGAAGCTTTATTCGATTTTTCAGGTCCCACAGCTCGGATGAACATGTTTCAGGCAATTAACAATGCCCTAGATATAGCATTGAAAACCGATAACAGCGCTATGATATTTGGGGAGGATGTGGCATTTGGAGGAGTTTTTCGATGTACGATGGGTTTGCAAAAGAAGTACGGAAAAGCTAGAGTTTTTAATACACCTCTCTGTGAACAGGGAATTGTGGGATTTGGAATTGGGGTAGCTAATGTTGGTTCGACTGCTATAGCTGAAATTCAATTTGCGGATTATATTTTTCCAGCCTTTGATCAGGTTGAATAACTTGACATTTGCACATATTTTTAAATAACGCTTTTATTTACAGCTGGTGAATGAAGCCGCAAAGTGCAGATACAGAAGCGGAAATCAATTTGATTGTGGAAAATTAACTGTAAGAGCTCCTTGCGGAGCTGTAGGTCACGGAGCTTTATATCATTCGCAAAGTCCGGAAGCTTATTTTGCTCACACTCCTGGATTAAAGGTAAACGACAAGGCTTTTTTTATCTGCCGAAGGTAAATGTCCTATTATTTAGGTTGTTATACCAAGAGGACCAATTCAAGCTAAGGGATTACTTTTAGCGTGTATTAGAGAGCCCGATCCTTGTTTAGTTTTAGAACCGAAGGTATTATATAGAGCAGCCGTCGAAGAAGTACCTGAAGAAGATTATGCTATTCCTTTAGGAAAAGCAGATGTGTTACTTTCTGGTAAGAAAACCTGAAAACCCAAATGTTAATAACTAATAATCTAATTGCTAACTTAGCTTTTTGTTAATCAAAAATTAACAATAAATCTGGGATTTTGGTATAAACGCCTCTTCGAATTTCTCAACAAAAATACTTTATTTTGTTTAATAAGAAATAAGCTCGTAAAACCCAGTTTGTAACTTGTTTTCGCGTAATTTACTTTTGAATAAAGCGAACCTGTCAGGCACGGCAGATAAACATTTCTTGCTATCCGCAAACTTTGTAATTTACGTTACATTTTCTTTAAAGTATAGAAGGGGAAACCGGGCTTCTTATAGAATTTAGCTTTACAAATTCGTTAGGATGCGGTTCGTAATTTAAATGAAATTCTTAATTATAGTATACTTTCGTTATAATCGATACTGAAATGTAAGGTTTTGAATGTTTTCTCTCTATAATTAGAGGCTGGAAAGTAATGGATACCTGCATTATACGTAATTTTCAAGCATGTGACTTAGATATTTTGGGGCTAGAAAAATGAATTTCCGTGATTACACAAGAAATATTTTACTTTACCACCATAAGCACTGCTCCCCTTTAAAAGTTTTTCTTTATTTTCTTTCCTTCTTATTCAACACTCTCCGTAACCTGATAAAATCAGCAAAAAGTGTCGATACGTGTTTAAACCGATACGGTTCCTACTTTTCGTTTCAACGTCTTTGCTTGATTGCGATACTCTTAAATTCTTTCCTGTAAGATATTTCACCGTTATTCGTAGTTGTGGGCGCCGGCAGGCAGGGGCCGAGAGAGTCTTACCCATCCTCTCTCGGGAAAAAGCAGCCAAAGTCTCTTTTTACAGATTAAAAAAGTGTAAATCTGTAGTGAGTAGAAGGAAATGGCATTTTGATATTTTGAATATTATCAATTGTTCGAAGGGACCTGACTGAATTTTATAAACATAGAAGAAGTTTTTCTTTGGAAATTTGTAGTCTTCTAATATTTAATAAATTAAGGAAAGTTTTGCTTATTATATATACATTATACAATATGATTAGAGCTAGGAAAAATATGCACTATAAAACCTTAAAATAGGCGTTATAAAACTGCTTGAATGTGTATTAAGTATGCAATTAAAAATAAATATATGCAACAGAAGCAGCATATATGCACTTATGTAGGTATGTTTTTTTACCAAACACCCACTTTAAGTAAGTATTAATCGTTTATTCCATAAAAAATAATAACAAATACAAATAATGACAAATAATAAAAAAACAAATAATTCATTATACAGGGTGACTTAATAGTTATACAAATATTTTAAGCAGTGATTGTTCACACCGAAAGAATACAATATACGCAAAAGTGAGGGGCCTCAGTGGAGTAGTGCGGAAACGCACTGCCACTCGAGATCATGCGAAATTGGGTCCGATCGGTCGAGATAACGAATCCCGACTGGGGCGACCGCATTTCGCTTAGTTAAGTTTAGGGTGCATGTTGCATGAATGTTTAGTGTGTAAGGGACGCCCGCACCCCTCCTGAAGTAATGTGAAAGCCGTTTCCAGGGGGGGGGGGCGGTAGTACGAATGAATGTGAAAAAACGCCTTTCAAAGTGAGACTTGTCCGATCACTTTTCTTACTTTTCTCACTTATGGTAATAGTTACATGAATATTTTGAAATTTTATGTGCGTATGTTAATCACCAAGGTTGCAGATTAGAGTCTAGTTTAGTTATAATAAGTGTAACAGAGGCGTCTCAAGTGGGAGGATCAGCTACTCTTTTCTACAATATCTTTTAAATTATACTGTTTTTCCTATTTTTAACAACACGCATTTATTTACAATGCAAAAATATCCAAAAAAGTACTCCTGTTAAAAGTAGATAAACTCATCGGTTTTCCAGTTAATTCACTTAAGACGCCTATGGTTTTCTCTAATAAGCTCTTCCAGACATGACATATTGTTTTCTGTTAATGCAGTACACCGTGCACCTGGTCGCGGGATTTTAAAAACCTGTAGACTGAACTAAACTAATACTTTACTGATTCATTCCAAGTATTCACTCATTGTTTTTATCAAAGAAATTATAAGAATTGATAATAAAAACTTGTTTAAAGTACTGCAAAAATACGGTAAAATTAACGTTTTTATGTATGTGGACTTAATTTAGTAGGAGTAAAATTTTTCGGGTTAATGTAAACTACCATCATTTAAGAATATAATGCACACAATTCTAATATCAACATTTATCTAATTTTTATAAAATCAGAACGATGCCAATGTAACGAATTGCCTTTCACATTGGCTACAGGTCGCTTTCTAGCATTCAAATACATGGTCTTAAGCCACGGAAAGAACAGGAAAAGGAATATAATAGTTTGCCGATATAGAAGGTTACATTTAACTTTGAATCTCCAGATCTGTTCAGGATCCCCTCCGAGATTGTAATTTAAATATGAAGTAAAATTTTTAAATTTTAATAGGTTGATGTCTTATTTGCAACAGTATTTACGTGTCTCATACCGCAATTTGTTTTCCTAGTTCTTTCAAAAATAATGCTTATATTTCATATTTCTGGAATTGAATGTCTGATACGGTTTTTTGATCAAGTTTTTGTAGGGACGACATATTTAGTTGTATAATAATATGTTTTTTTTGTGTAATCTCAGATGTAAAAAATTAAAACCCAAAAACAACAGTTTTGAGAGCTTGTTAAAAGGATGAGGTAAAATACCATAATTTATACCTATCTGTGTATATTTAAGGGTGCGTCTGCTTTTTATTTATAGTAGATAATAATTTTTTAAAAATTTTCACATTTTTTGGCTGAAAATGTTATTGCTAATAATAAACATGAGTTGGTAGAACACTCGCTTTCAGAGTAAAACGTCGGTTCTGACTTGGGTTCGAAACCTAAGCACTACTATGCAAATTTATAAAAATCTTGTCTACAACCCACCACGCACAATTTCCCAATCCGGCTTGCAACTGTGGGATCTTAATGCTAAATACCTTCTCTGGAATATCTGTCGTTCGGATTCGACTTTAAACTGTAGGTCCCCCGTGTTTCTACCTTAGCGCTGAGGAGAAACACCTGGAAGAGAAGAGGCCGATGCCCAGCAGTGGGACGAAAAGGCTGTCAATGATTAACACTGTAAAAAATTGTTAGCAAGTTTCCCGGATAGTACATTTAATAAACATGATGGTGGAAATATGTGAAGTTCTAACCATCTTGTAACCGAATTCGAGTCTAGACTGTAGGATATTATTTTTCTAGATTTATATGCCTAGAATGTTTTTCTCATCATTCATCGTGTTAGTATTAGTCCGTTGTAAATGTACAGAAGATTAATGATAGTTTTAGTTTGTGCAAATCGAGGATACTACCATCACAATTACAACAAAGGATTTAGAGTTTCAAATACACTTTGTCTGCCGAACTTTATGATATACCTGAGTAATTTCAAACCAATTTTATCGGTTATTAAGTCAACTAGCAAACTCATTATTTCCATTTAAAATGTCCTGGCAGAATACTGAATAAAAACTGGTGATTAGCATGCTTTTTACGGAAATGTTGCAAGTACGTGAATATAGCCTTAAAAAAATAAACACAATCAAGTTTGAACTAAAGACTATAGTTTGTCGTCATTGAAATTCATATGAAATTATAAAGCAGCGCCCGTCTTCTGCCGGAAACACAAAACGACTGTTTAAAAACTCTTCGAACTTTAAATTCTGTTTGACGTATTATTTTGCTCTCCTTTCGACCAATATGAATATCTATTGCTTTTAGTTTAAAGTTAAGCTTTATACCGCGTTCCAAGCAAAAAGTTATACTCGTGGTAGCTTGAACAAAATAATAAGTTAAGCCTAAGTATACCATTAATTTTAATTAACCTGACATATAATTTACAAATTGTTTCTGTATAACATCTAAAGAAGAGGTATATTTAAATTAATCGAATAAAAAGTTTTGCACGCTTAACTTCACTTTTGAAATTTACACCAGGAAAATAGTCACTATGTAATATTCTTTAAACATGTAAATAACCTAATAAACTTGGGTATAAGAATGAAGCGTAGGAAATAAAATTTAATTTTTATAAGGTAGTTTATTACTGTTGGTATCTCGATTAACGGTTACATTTACCCTGGTGAATGTATACGGGAATCTATACTATTATAATTTTATGATCTATTGTTTATCAGGCAGCTAAAAGACTCCCGAAATTCAATTCAGAAAAGGTAGTATTTTTTAAATTTTGTTTAGATGTTCAAAAGTACTGATTTTAAAGTATGTTTTTACAGCAGTCACCTTCTCGATTTTGCAAGTAAGATATAATTCTGGTAGCCCCATTTGCCGTTTTATTATAAATTGACTCCAAGACTCCATCTGCTCTACAGGCTGTCCACATGTACGAGGATTATTCGGAAATTAAGTGCCGATCGTCTGTAAAACAAAACTGTAAAGTTTAAAAAAGTTATTATGCTTAAATCTTACTCCTAAGCTATTTCTTTCAGAAGTCACCATTCGATTTTAAACACTTATCATATCGTAGTACAAGTTGCTGTATACCTTTGTCATAGGAGGTTGCCGCCTGTGACCAAAACCAATTTTGCACCATTATTTTAAAGTCGTCGAAGTTGAGAAAACTGTTACGGGTATTTTAAAAACTTCTTAAGATAGAGAACGATGTTGTAGTAACTCGGCACTAAGTCGGGACAGTGTGGGGGCAGTGAAATTTTAGATTTGAATTGCTCAATGAGCTACACCGTGCGAGCCGCTGCGTGCAGCCGGGCGTTATGTGCAAAAGCACCACTTCAGAGGTCAGCAATCTTCGCCTGTTCTGAATTGCCCTTCTCAACTCTCTTAAGTCTCACCATATACGCCTGCATGAATTGACGTATCACGTTCCAGCGAATCAATCAACAAGAAATACCCCTTTTCTGTCCCAAAATATAGTAACCATAAGTTTTCAGTTCTCCAACGTTTTGTTGAACTTCGTGACTGTGGGCGAACACTGCATTGATTGTTTCTGGGTTTCAACATTTTTGTTCGAAATCCAAATTTCGTCGCCAGTGATTCAGATCTCATAGTCATAATTTTCGTAGCGATGCAGAAAGGTCAATACAGAGGCAATTCCCTGGATTTTGTGAACATCTATCAACATTTTTGGCAGCCACTTCGCATAACGCTTCCAGTGGGAAAACCACAAGTGTCAGGAATATATTTGACCGTAATTCTCCAATCACTCAGTACCATATCATGGACCAAATCAACTATTTCTTGAGTGACAACACTTTTTGGTGGTTTTTGGTGGTTTTTGGTGACACGACTTCCTTCCTAATTTGAAATCCCGGCACCAATTCTTAGTTACTTGACATGACGGGGTAGAATCACCCAACACTCCGGACATATCATTATAAATTTCCTGCGGTAATAAACCCTCCTTAAATAGATATTTTGTTACAGCCCTTGTCTCGAATTTTTCCATTTTTACAAAATCACCAGCACCACAGTAATATTAAATGTATAACTATCATAACCAAGATAATCGGTACCTGCAACTTGGCACATATTAATTCCACTAACTGCCTATGTTAGGGACAATAATTGACGAATCATTCTCGTATGCAGACTCTCGCCGAAATAATACAAAACAAGTAATGGGGACTGTAGCCTGTTCGTGACAGTTATATACAGTACTGTACATGAAATATAAGGAAAATTTGTCGTCATTTCCGAAATCGTGAAACCTTGATCTTCACGAATTAAGTTGTTCGCTTTTTCCACAAGATCGTCGTTAACAACAGAAAATCTCCCACTTCATTTCTCATCATGCACGTTTGTTGGGCTCGCTGAGATTTCATCACCAATCTCTTACCTCACCTTCACTCATGATACCTGTACCATAAACCCCTCATGTTAGACGGTACGTTTCGGCAGCATTTTCGTTTTTTGTTTGCTTGGAGAAAACGAATCATAGCTGGTATTTCACACATGACGGGAATTTCGATTGTAATGTTCATGTTAGCGCTTTATTATCCAACTGAATACAATGACTGAGCCAACGTAAAGTGACGTGTGGCTAGCTCATCAACCACTAAAGACCCCCACAAGCACCAAATTTACTATGTTCCTCATTCAGCAGGAATATTTAAACGGCTCTTAGTCGTATATTATTTAAAATGTTTGGAATACATTAATATATGACTTATAAGGAAGTTGCCCAATTGCGCTATCACTTTACAACAAAATATGATGTTACCTGTTGCTTGTTGGTACTGTTTCTCAAACATTTAATTCTACGTCTCATATTCATTAACTTCATTTCATAATTTATCATACAACTAAACCAATATTAAAAAAATATATACTATTACAACATTGTAAGAACCAGAATTCTACAGTGTTTCGATGATTTTTATATCTGTCTTTGTATTATACGAACCGAACTGTGCAACTCTTATTAGGTTGAAGTCTTCATGAATTGCGTGATTGGGTACGAAAATGGTGTGTTGGTTATAACTCTCAGCACCTTTGGTTGGAAACAGTGAAGTTTCACAATATTAGATTTGCGGGATGTTCCTTAACATTGAATTCCATAACTCCAAATTAGTTTCATGTACTGTTGTACTGTAGTAATTTGCTTAGAAGTGATGATTGAGTCCGCTATGTAGTAGTTTCTGAAGGTGTGACCCTGTTTATATAGTATCATCTACAAAATTTTCCATAAAAATTGACCGCGGAAAACAAAACGTGTATCTTTTTCAACCATATAGTTTATAACATTTCTTACAATTATTTAATAATTTCCACAATAATTTATTACTTCAGAACGTTAAATATTTACCTCGGAATGCACAACATAACATCCGCAGGGATCATAATCTTAGTATAAGGCTCTTAGAGTCATTTTGACTTGATAAAATGCATTTGAATTGTTCGAGTAATCTTAATAGATTCTATACAAGATTTTTCAAATATTTAATAAATAAGCCTGCATGGCTGCCTTAATGGTGTACAGTTGTCACTACAGTGGAGTGTTGGTTTCATATCTAGAAAAATAACAATATCCAATCTAAATAAAACTCTCCGTAAAACAACGGTTAGATATATTTAAAATAATGCATATTATGTATATCATACTCAGTACTGCTGAACTATTCCTTATTGTGCAATGTGCAATGAACTTAGGCTGAGTTTTTCCGGCAACAGGTTTTAAGCGACTATAAAAAGTTTAAAAGTTTAATGGGGACAAATCTAGAGATTTTGGAGGTCATTCTAGTTTTCCGAAACGAATAAAGTAAAAAATGTTAGGTACTATTGAAAAGCGTTTTGTAAAAGATTTTCAATGAGGTGTCACAAGGTAGGTGAAACTATTTTGTTGGGGTAGCTACAACCTAAGAAATTGACTGGGGAAGGTTACTTTACGTACGTTTTCAAATTGACACCCTATATATTTATTTATTTACTGTTGGTATCGCTTGAGTTTTTTGATAATTGCAGTTGTTACTGTTACTAACTTGAACATTATAATTTCGTTGTGTATCAGCCTTGATAGTGCCATCTATAAGTTCCAAAGTATTCCAAAACACTGGATATATCATTCATAGCGAACAGATATTTATTTTTCGTTAATCCACATGGCAGAAAAATCTTTTTTATTGTTTGTTTGCTTGAATCAATTTTAAATGATATAAATACGGGGACTTCTCTTTCCACTAGGTGACTGATGATCGTTATCATATATTTTACTTTTTGTGTTACCTACCACTACCAGCAGGAATATATTGGACGCATATTCGATTTCTATGTGGACACCGTAGTACTAGTTATCGCCTTTTGAGCATATAATCGATAAAGTTAGTTCAGTAAATAATAAAACTGAGATTGCATATTTAGATGTAAGTACTGCTACACTTAAAAAGTTAAAAATAAGTTGATATTTGGTGTCCATTTATACCTTTCCATTCCGTGGAAATTTAGTATCTAGCTGGTATTCGTATAACGCTTTTCGTTTAATATTTTTTATATCAATTCACACGTATTTTCTAGCAGTTTACTTAAAGTAGGACGGGTGTACATTTATATCAACTACTACTAGTTAAAATCTACATTATTAATGATAAAAATGCAAACATTGAAAATAGAAGTATTGTTCTCAACGATATCCGAAAACACGAAGAAACAGGCGTGGAATGCTTTCAGTTAATATCTTTTTGCCGACTGGTGTTATAGATATGACGAACGGAATTGAACGGAACTGAACGGATGACACTAATTTGAAAAAGATACTGAAAGGAAAAGCATAAATCGACGGTTATCAAACAGTCAATTTGCACAAGTATATTATCACTGTCAACTGGTGCTTTTCCCCATGAATTTATCATTTTTCGAAACTGTCCGAATTCAATCTTAAAATTTCAGATAAAAATGAGGAATGCTTCTCACAGTTTTAATTTATAGCTATTGATTATTTGCACACGTTAACAAAGTAGTTGGTAAGAATCCATATAGTGCTATAGGCCAAAGAAAACAAATAAATCTGTTTACGAGATATCACCAAAACATAAGGAGCACAGGATTAGAACAATTGTGAAAAAGTAATTTATTGGACTGAAAAAGTTCCATATAAAAGAGCTTTTTGGTTGTTTCTAAGGTTATCAGTGTTCTACAGTTTTATTGCTTTATTATCCTAGTTACAGTGATAGAAATCAACATTGGTAATGATTTATAATAGCTCCCTCTATAACGGAACTGAGATAAGAGCAAAGTTTACTTAAATTACTTAAATCTGAAAATCAACTAACGTATATTGCGGTCTACTTCATAACCATATTTATTTAAATATTAGCGACATATTTAGTCGCTAAATTTAGCAATTGTAGCTAACATGTGTATTGGTGTTCTATATAACACCATCGCTAAAATTATACATAAATGTTGCTAAAAATCGTTGTTAAAGTAGAAGCAGCTAGATTTAGTAAGAAATGTGTTTTTAAAACATTTTTCTAACAGCAAAACAGAAAATTTGTTTTGGGTTTTCCAAATTAAGAGATAAAAATAGGTAATTTCTTCCCAAGGGAGGAAAGTTTTTATTCTCAACGGGAAAAAATTCTTTTCTTAAAAAAATGATAGGAGAATAACAGATTTTATTTTAGATTTTCGTGGCAGGACATTTAGAGAAACGTTTCTTGCCATTTCCTTCATGTCTTTACGCATGTTTTCATCACTGTTCTAATTAAAAATGTAAAACTTTGTGAAATATTACGATTTTTTGAAATATTTTCAGAACATTTAGTTTGTTTAATGTTTGTTTACAATCCGCGATCTAGTTACCGTAAATACAACCGTAGCCGTTATCACAATAATTATCTTTAAAAATAAATTAGCTGTTTATATGAATTTATTTTTACTATTAGAAAAAATAATATGTGAAACACAGGAAGAAACTGGATTTGCTTCCCTTGGCTACTTTATTTTCGTCGCCTTCGGCTTGTGAAATAAACAGCACTCCCAAGAAGGAAAATATTACTTTCTTCCCTTGATTACAATATTAAGAAGTTTCTTGGGGAAAAACGTATTTAAAAAAATGGCGGAGTTAATACCTAGCAAAGCAATAATAGTCAATGTACGAGGTGTGTTCAATTCAATTCAATTCAAATCCCTCTTTACTTTATAAAAAATGTATTCAACAATTTAATTACAAATAATTACCGTCACAGTTAAGGCCCCCTATCTCGTTCTTTTACTAACCGACGCTTATAGAATTCTTGTGGCTGCTGACTGAAAAAGTCTTCCACAGCTATCTGTACTTCTGCGTCAGACTCAAAATGCCGACCTATTAATGCCTTTTTCAGCGGTCCAAAAATATGGAAATCGCAAGGCGATATATCCGGGCTATAGGGTGGATGCTCTAAAACCGTCCATTTCTTCGTTGAAGATTTTATTTTGCCACATTAGCAACATGAGGCCTAGCATTGTCGTGCAGCAAAATGACCCCACGCGTAAGTTTTCCTGGACGTTTCCGTCTTATTGGTTGATGAAGCTTGTTCAAAGTGTCATTGTACAGATCTGCATTGATAGTAACTCCATGTTCCTTAAACTCTATCAACAAGAGTCCTTCTGGTCGAAAAAAAATCATCTTGCCTGCAGAAGGTTGTGTTTTAAATTTCTTCGGTGGTGGTGAACTTGGATGTTTTGACTGCATCCACAATAACTTACTGGCTCGTTGTAATGGCACCAAATTTCGTCACCAGCCACTTTTGATAGAAGAAAGTCATCGCCATTTTGCCTATAGTCTGTGTGTTGCGAACAAACTTTGCTGTAACCAGATTACGAACAATACTATGGACAGATCCTATACCCGCACCAACAATTTCTGAAACTTCTCTAATTGATATTCGACGATTTACTCTAATAAGGCCTTCCTCACATGCCATATTGTTTTCTGTTAATGCAGTACACCGTGCACTTGGTCGCGTATCATCCATAGTCCCCTCTTTTTCATTCTTAAATTTTCGGCACCACTCCTTCACAGTTGGGTACGCAGTACATGCATTTCCATACACTGCTTGCATTCGCGTATAAATCTACAATGGCTGCACACCCTCCACGCAGAATAATTGTATGACCGCACGTTGATCAAACTTGAACGGAGTTTCAACAACAAACGCCATTTCAAAATCGTCAGAATTAAATTCAAACTCCAGAAACTTATTAATGTGTTGCTTACAACACTACTAACATTAACAAACGTCATTTGAATTATTGCATTGGTTTTCAAGGCTAAGTTGATCAAAGATGGGTTTCAGTTGAACAAGCCTCGTATAAAGAGATAAATAGTACGGAAATACATATTATTCCTTTCCTCTGAGAAATAGTTTTTGCCGGTTCAGCGTTATTTGCCAATTTGATCAGCTCGTTTCACAGATGGCTGCATTTATAGCTTTAGTTTTTTCGTCAGAACTAATTTATGTTCTCCCATAAACCAAAATAATAATCTAAATTGCCTCTTGGTTACTGGACTAGACAAACGGTTGCCTATCACACGTTTCGAATTGGATGAACTGAGCTACCTTTTTTTGCTATAATTTTGTGTTAACTCGTAATACAGGGATGGTTTACAAAAATATTAGCGATATAATTAAATTATCTGGTCATGCTTAAAGCAATATGTATACGAAATGCTAATTTAAACAAATGTCGAACTATCGCACGTTCAAAATCACTACTGGGGTTGGAATTATCCCAGATAGGCAAAATTCATAGTGAGCGTGTGCGATAAGCCAGTAATGGTTGCAGTGCATAGAGATTCTTGGAATACCGCGCCCTAGATCTAGTTTAATCAAAATCAATCAATCAATGACACGAGTTCAAATATTTTAAAGATGTCGCTAAAAACAAATAAAATCAGTTATGTGTTTATAGAATAGATCTGATATAAACTAAATTGCGTAGCTATAGATTCATAAAGTGTATTATTAACAAATACGAAATCTTTTGTAGGCGATGCAGTCACTCTTATAGGATGGGGAACTCAAATTCATGTTTTGATGGAAGTAGCACAATTAGCAAAGTCAAAGTTCAATGTAAACTGTGAGGTTGTGGATCTCGTCTCTATAATGCCTTGGGATAGAGAAACTGTTTGTAAGGTCAGTATTTCTTAAATTTAATCACGCTATTTTTCATGTAATAATATCGTTTTCGTTACATACTCTAATGAGTTTATTATTAATTCCCGCCTATTTGACCACAGTCAGCGAAGAAAACAGGCAGAGTGATTATTGCCCATGAAGCTCCTCTAACTGGAGGTTTTGGAGCAGAATTAGCATCCGTTATTCAGGTAAGTTAATCTATTTAAGTATAATCTGAAGTTAAAAATAATTTCTCATATTCATTTCTATTTTTTCGGAAACTAATAGTAGCCCCATTTATTCGATGGACATGTAAATCTATTTACACCCATAATTAATTAAAATTTTTAGTCCTTGTTCGAAAATATTTCACATTGGCTTCATATTAGCAAATAATGCATTTCGTAGATTTTTTAAATATAGTTTTAATCCTCCAAGGCAAAAATATCCTCTAATTTAGAATGCAATTATCCTATCAATATGTTCATTGGTAAAATCATGAACGAGTGTAATCATAAGCAATACATTAAGGCCAAGAGAAATAATATCATATCTGTACCACGAAGGAATGTAATGCTAAAAACAGGAAATTGAACAGGCAACTAACTCTGCAGATAGTTATATTAGGTATTGTAAATATTGCATTGACACAATTTATGTCCTTTGCAGGAGGAATGTTTTCTACAACTAGAAGCTCCTGTAACCAGAGTCACGGGGTTCGACACGCCGTTTCCTCACATTTTCGAACCATTTTATTTACCTGACAAATGGCGTTGCCTTCAAGCTATTCGTAATTTGTTAGATTATTAAATTGTACTCTTATTGTTTTATTTCCTATGAAATTCAGTTTATTATATATTGTTTTCAGGGTTGCATTTATCTTCTGGTTAATTGAATTTATTAAAATCATTCAAATCTGATTATGACATTTCTTTTATTATATTTATGAATACGTTAATGTTGTTACATGGAAAGACGAGGCGAAAAAAAACTTAATTAGTTAAATAAATATAAAATTAACATCACTGTATTAAAATTTTTTTATAAATTATTTTTTAATTTATTGCAATTGGGAACGGTGTCGCTCTACACTTTTAAATGCATAAACAATCATAATCGTATCAACGAAATTAATACAGTTATTGGGCAATTTCAAAATAATATATACTTTCTTCTTTAATTTAGAAGGATTGCACAACGAAGACATAAAACGTCTTAGCCTTTTAACCAGTAGCTTTTAGTTTCTGTCTGTTGTTGCGCATACTGTAGAATAAAAAGGAAGGTCAGCTTTTGTAGGTTATTGTTTTGGTAATATTGGCGTCCGTTTGCCACGACTATGAGATTAGTAGTGTTTGTATTAAGGAAGCGTTCTATAGTAAATTGAGTGCTGTGAATCAAAATTTTGAAGGAAGTAGTTCTGTCCATAGACCACAACCTAATACAAGATTATTATTACACTAGAACCACGCGGGCATCATACAACTATAGGTTGTGTTCGGTATCTTAAAAAAACAATGTCAATAGAACAACTGTTTGTTCGAGTTTCTAATGGCATTTGTTTTAAAAATAAAAAACTACATAATATTCTCTGGAGAATCTAAATTTAAAATTAAAAAATAGCTCTATTTCCAAATATTTAGCTGACGGTATTATTTTAACTATTGGGTCTTTTATCAACTGTAAATTGTCCCCGCTTCTTAAAAGTTTGTTGGCATTTTATATTTTGTAGCATACGTGCGTTTCATCAATGTGGAAACCGTTTCTAGCTGCCATGATATTAGTTATATGTCTATTTCATTTTTTTATGGCCTACTATAGTTGTGAATGCTGGATAATATGAAGAAGGGAAGACACAGTTGGGTATAGGTTTTGAAAGATCACATATTGTGTCAATTTGAAAATGTACAATGTCTGGCAATAAAATATGTATCTAACTTTTCTAGAAAACGCTTCCACAGCATGGAGGGAGAATCATTATGACTCATGATATGCAAACTATTGAGATCGCTGTATTTTCTCCTTTGTTTAATTGAAACACAATAATAATTTTAAGAACATTTACTAACAATAACTCACTCTAACAACTCTCAAGATGTTCTACAAAAGTATGACTGGTATTGCCGCCGCGACGATTCAATTCAAATACGTTTATTCACAAAAACTTAAGATATTACATTTCATTTATATTAGTGATTAATTATGTCCTGCGTGGATGGGCCGTTGTAGGATTTGGTCCTCTTCAACCCTGGGTTTCCTTCCTTCCTTTTTGTTGGTTCTTGCTTCTGCTTCTAGGCGTGTGAATTGGGTTCTTGCTTCTGTGGTTTTTGCATTGGGATGGTATTTGTAAATTAATAAGAACTGGTGGAGTATTTTCTGTTAGTTTTAACAGTGCTCATCGTATTGTGAGGGGGGTGTTTTCAACAAGGTCGTCTGGGAGATCTGGATACAGACTTTATAAGAGGGCTGTGGGGGGGGGGTGTTATTCAGTTTCCTGCGGTGTTTTCTGGGGATTCGGTTCTGGCGTCTGGGAGAAATTCGGAGGGTCGCTTTGGCTGGGGTTATTGCCGTTGGGGGTGCGGGTGATGTAGGATTTCTGAAGTTTTTGGAGGCGGCTGCAGATAGGGGTGATGCCCGGGATTTCGTGAATTAGTATGCTGGGGTATTCGAAGTCTAACCGGAAAATTCGACGAAAAATCTGTCGTTCGCATTGGCGGATTTGTTCTAGGGCACAAGGTGGGAGGGAGGCGTAGATGGGGGCACGGCATTCGATTATGGGGCGGATGAAAGTGTTGTAAGTATGAAGGAGGGTGCGAGAATTGCAACCTTGGAAACGTCCTTGAATACGACGGAGCAAGTTGGAGCGGTTGCGAACTTTTTTGAGGGTTTCTCGGAGGTTTGGTAATAGAGAGCAGGTTTGAGCAAAAGTGATTCCAAGATATTTTGCTTGGTTTGAGATTGGGATTGGCTGGATATTTATTGAAATATTGATGAGATGGGGGTCGAAACGTGGATTCCTGCACATGTTGGGGTGCCTGAAAAGAATAGAATTGGATTTGTCGGCATTAAGTTTTATCCGCCACTTGCAGGTCCAAGTGTAGATTCTATTGAGGTCTATTTTCTCGGGAGGCTAATTCAGAAGTGCGTTGGGAGCACCAGATGGCGGTGACGTCGGCGAAAAGCATGATTTTGTTTCTGGCTGGATCTGAGACTGGAAAGTCGCGGGAGTAAATGATGTAGAGTAGAGGGGACAGAAATGCTACTTTGAGGACGCCGGAGTGTAGATGAACAGGGAAGGAAAATGAGTTTTGGACTTTAACTCTGCAGGAGCGGTTGTTGAGAAATGAATCCACTAGTTTAATGAAGACGGGATTGAAATTAAGGACGATAAATTTGAGGATAAGCCCGTCGTGCAACACCTTATCAAATTCCCGCTCTAACCAAATTGTTCGGGGGGGGGGGAGGTTGTTAGATTCTAGGGTTTCTCTGCCGCGACGATCAATGCTGTGTTTTTATACCTGGGACAGCTTCTTCCCCCAGTGGTCCGGGAAATTTGGGCCATTTCGAACATCCTGTCCGAACAAGGTTTACAATAGCACAGACAACTCATAAGGCAACCTTCCCCATTCTACCCCTTTGGTTCTAGGTACCCCAACAAAAAAATTTCATGGTAACAGCCACTTTGTGATACCTCATTAAAAATGCTGTTCAATAGTGGCAGAGATCCTACCTTCCGGCTCTTTTCGGAAAAATTAAAAAATGAAACTCGAAAGGTTCTGAACCAATTATTGCAAATCAAATTTCAAAATATTAGTTTAAGTGTTCAAAATGATTTTCATTATTCATTAGGCAATAGTTAAATCTACGCTCAAATTCTGTCCGAACATTTTGGAAGGTTTGTTGAAGAATAGCTTGGAACCCCTGAACTATTTCTTGTCGCAGTTGTGCGATGGACTTAAGCTGAGTTTTGTAGACAACAGAGCGACCCCATAGAAGGAAGTGTAATGGGGTCAAAAGTTAAAGATCTTAGAGGCCATTCTATTTTTCTAAAATGAGTCGGGAAAACAATGTTTACTACTATTGAATAGCATCTTATAAGAGCTTTTCAATGAGGTATCACAAAGTAGGTGTTACCATTAGAATTTTTTTTATTGGAATACCTAGAACCTGAGCGGTTGAATAGGGTTGGTTACCTTATGAGTTATTATGATCGTCCCTCCATGTTGCAGAAACGTTTTCTAGCAAAGCTCAATACCTATTTCACCTCTATAGATATAATACAATGTACGTTTTCAAATTGACACCCTATATACTGTGGAATTACTAGTAAGTAAATAGTTTTTATACATATTTGTAATGAATCTGAAAGCTTCATTCTAGTAGAAAGACGTGAGACAATCTTTTGAGTTGATTGGTTTTAATATCGTCTTGCAATAATGATTATTACATCATTTAAATGTGAAAGTAAAACATTCTCTGCCTCATAAAATAGAAGATTATAAAGCAATAATCCTGCAGGTGAATCAGAATTAAATTGTTAATGATGTCATTCTGATTTTATTTCATTCATTTAGTTTTTTATATGAATACTATAGACCAGTGTATAGTATACAGTACTCATAAAATTTTATTGTTGATTTTTAAATAAATGTCAAAATAAAGTTTGATTGCTTCAATCAAGTAACTAATTATTTGTTTACACGAGCTGTCTAATTAGTTCCAAAACAGTGACATGGCTAATTACTTACGTATTAAATGTAAAGTAAAATTCCCTCCTTACTCGAAATAGTACAATGACTCCGAAAAATGTTTTGCCATTTTTCTCATACAAGCTGGTAAGTTTCTCTTAGTAGATGTATCTATAAATATCTATTAATTGTTATGATGATTATGTTGTGAAAAAATTGGTGTATATAAACAAATTATTGTTTTAATAGACTCCTACAGCCAAAAACTTTTTTAGATAACATACACAATTTCTTAATGCAATGTAAAGTAAATGTAGAAATTATCTAAAACTTGCTTATATAGCTGCCACATTAGAAAATATTAAATGGTAGATTGCGTGATCTAGTCTTAGGCAATCACACAGGTAGCGCAGAATGTTGTTTTACAGCAACTCGTTCAAAATATTCTTGTCAAGGAACTATACAGAAAAAGGGTGTTGCTGTGTTCAACCTAATTGTTGTACGCTATAAAGTGTATTAAAAAAGTCATTAAATAGTTTATTACGATGGAAAAGTCCTGACGATCCAGAAATCCAAAATCAAATTCTCGTCTTGTGGTCTGACGTAAACACCAGATTTTAATTTTCTGGATATAAAAAGTATTTTGCTGGCAATTACTTATAACGTGGATTATTACAGGGTGTCAGTATTAATAAATTTTAGTTGAAAGTTGGAAAACAAGGGATATTGGAAGGGCAAAACAGCGCGTGCCAGTTTTGACCTTCCAGTATCCGGTTGTCATACGAACATCTTTGACAATCGTAAACCATGTAGTGGAACTTCTCTTCTCTGTTCGACGTGTTAGGTTAGCCTCCTGCCCGGCATACGTACAAAGAGGGCTCATAGACCCGACTCCATTGTAGGCAATTAACGGGCCATTAGCCTATGGACAGAAGAAGAAGAAACTGAAAAATATTTGTGTTAAACAAGGTTTCATAATGATGAAGATATTAGAGACGTTACAAATGCGTGGTTTGACTTGCAAGAAATCGTTTCACTTTGACGAAATTGTATTACTATGTTTTTAATATCTTTAGGAAGCTGCCTGTATAATAGAATAATAGAAATCCGTCCCACGTAGCATCAAAACAATAGAATATCTAATAACTGCAACTTGGGGGTGTTTATCAAACAACCGATTTCCTTATAATAGATTTTATGGTTGCTTATCTTCGAAAAATGTAGTATTGGCATTTGAATAGATAATCTGACTTGCAATAAGTAAATATTGAACTTTTGTAATTTTATAACTTTTTAAAAATGCAGTAACGAAAAATGACTAATCCTCTGTTTCCTACAAACATTTTTTTTTAATTATGCTATTCTCTAAAATTCCTATTTCACCTTCATTTTTTAATTGGATCAAAGTCCGTTTTTGAATAAATTTCTTGGTCATTTGTTGCTTCTCCTGTCGGAGGTTAGCTAGAGGCTATTAATAGATTTATCTACCATGATGTTTTCTTCCTTGCTGCAGCTCCTGTAAAAGTCGATAGGTTTCGTGTCGTATAATCTATTCAATATATTCTAATCTGTGTTTGTTTACTTTCTTAGTAACTCTAAGTCGTTATTAAAGGCGGTCGTTGAAGGTCTGGGGTTCAATTACTGGAACATAGAATTTTTAACGGTTGTTCTCCCTCGCAAAGCAATTGCAAACCAGCCTAGTCAATCTTTTCTGGAGTAGAAGTGTTTACACTTGTTGTGGTTCGGAGGCCACGTTAAGCTGTGGGTCCTCTGCATCTATGGTACTTTAAACGCGCAACACAAGCATAAAAAAGAAGGTCGCTACGTCTGGTAAGAGATAACGCAGTTGATAAAGAAGTAGTCATTATTTATTTGTCAAAATAGACATTTTCAGTATCCGTCGTCTGTATTCCGAACGCTTCTGTTTTCTGATTGTAGGACAAAAATCCAGCGAAAAAAATCCACGGAAGAAAAATCCAGGAATAAAAATCCATGGAAAAACATCCTTAGGAAAAAAAATCTAAACTTTAAAATTTAAAAACATTTTACTTCGCTTCACGTTTCTTTAAATATTTGCGTAGCATTCAGCCCATTATTAGATAGACTATTATTGCAAGGAAGTTAGAAGGCGACAGTTTTTGCTTAAACAACTAGTAAATATTTGATTTTCATTAGATAGAACAGAAATAACTTAGCTTAGAATTTAAAGTAATTAGTACAGACCATAATTAAATGGATTATCAGGAAGAACTTAGAAGACAACAGTCTTTGGTTAGACAACTAGTAAATATTAGATTAACATTAGATAGAACAAAAATAACTTACCTAAGAATTTAAGGAGTCTGATTTATAGAATAAAGCGAAAAGAAGTGAAGTATTTTTCAGAGCAGTAACTTCAAAAATTTGTTTTTTTCCGTGAATTTTTTTCCTATGGATTTTTTCCATGGATTTTTATTCCTGGATTTTTTTCCGTGGATTTTTTCAATGTATTTTTTCCGCTTACCCTGTTTTCTTATAAATATATTTTGTGTGTCAACCTTCCAATTCATAAAACAAAATGTAAAAATTTATCATTCTGATATCTATATCATCACAGCTTGAATTATAGAGCAGCTGTCAGGCAAAAAATGCTCTAAAAACATATAACTAACTTCCGAAGATTGCTTTGTTGTCTCGATAAATTGAAATAATTTTTTTAATACAAATTTCATCAAAATTGACCACCCCTTTCAGGATATCAACAATCACATACATACTTTGCTTGTTGTTGATAGAATATCAGCTGTAGAAGTAAGTATATAGTGGCAAGCAGTAACAAACAAAACAAAGATCGATCTTATTCTGCAGTACTGGCCGACAACTGAAATGCAATGTAAGTGCGTATAACCAAATGACTAATCCTAATTAGAAATTAACATAAACCTTCGTTTTTTATAAAATAAAAGATATTTTTCTGGAGAGAAATATGTTATAGTTTTCGAACTAAGGCAATCTAAAATGCAGCAAATAGCACATTTAAACAACTTCAAGATATGCAACCTATAGTACATTCCTACTTGTAGTGTGCAGATTCACACACATTCTGCTTATTTATGCGGAGATTAAACTCTGGACAATGACTTACGTTATATAAGTATTATAAAACTGCGATTTCGATCATCAATATGAGCATTATGATTTTTCGAATTCGGAGCCATGTTGAAAATGATTGTCAACGATAGGATTATGCAAATAAAAATCTAGCACCAATAACGAAAGATAAACATGTTTTTGTTTCGATAAGTCTACGTTGAAATTGCAATGTTTATAACAATTTCTGAAAAATAAAACAACGTGGAAAAGTATTTTTAGAACTTGTTTTTCAAAGGAAAGTTTATAATCTACAGGTACTACAAAGTGTGTTCCATATACAATGGTATTCAAAAGTCTTGTATACCTTTAAAAATTGAGAAAAACTGAAGTTGAAACACACTAGCTGTATGACACGCAGGTATTTATTGCTATGGCATTTTTTTTAACTGTGCCATTATCTCGGATGATACCGTGTCCTTCGTTGCCAATGACGTGGTGTTCCGTCTTTTTCATATTGATTTCTAGGTCTCACTTTTGTACTCTTCGTCCAGTTTTCGTATCATGTAATAAGCGTCCTCTTCTTACTGGGAAATTACTTGAGTAAAGTACATCCTCTCCAACTGGTAGCCCTATGTTTCTGCGCTTTCCTTTCCATATCTTCAAGGCTTCGTTTAGATACATTTTAAGTAATGTTGGTACTGTAGTGCGCGTGCACTACATTTATCGGCTTGCCTTGTTTGTTGGTATGTTTTTTGTTTTGTTTACTAAGTTACCATTTTACGATTCAATAAACAACACGTATCTCCAAAAGCTCGTTTCAATTCTAATATATAGTATTTGGTATCAAACCAGATCTCTATATTTGGTGACCCCAGACGTTCAATAACCGTTTAAAAAGAATATACCTTATATACAGTGCTTCCCAAAAGTAACGGATAAATTCTATAAAATCGTTGAGAAAAATATTTCATAAAAATACTTGGACATGTCGATTTTTGTTTTTAAATTGTCATTTAGAGATGTAATTTTCAACCCCCCACCCCTCAACCCCTAAGCCCTAGCAACTCCAATTTTAAAATTTCAAATAGCAAAGTACCCCTTATGATACCTCATTTGATAGCTTTCTTTATGCTGAATACAACAAAGAAAAGTTTTTCAAAATCGGTTGATTTACCAAAATGTATTCAATTGAAAGTGCCAATATTCGAGCAGGCGTTGATACGGTTCTAGCAATGAGTGATAAAAACAATGCCTTTTACCCGACGTCGCCCTTTGCTTGCTTGCTTGCTTTGAAAGAGCCAGATCTAGGACGCGGTTTTCCAAGCATCTCTATGCACTTAGGCCACATTTGGCCCATTGTACACCCTAACTAAGAATTTTGCCTATCTGGGGTAGTTCCAACCCCAGTAGTGATTTTTAACGTGTCACACATTGTAGTGGCACGGGACCT
>JABXWE010027178.1:0-26180 GCA_014611495.1 Limonius californicus | reverse complement strand
CCCCCCCCCCCCCTAAATATTACAGGGCCACCACCAAACGGGACCCGTGGAGAGATATTGCAACCTGCAAATCTCTCTCCTCGACTCCTCCAGACACACTCACGTCCATCAGGAGATATGAGGCTAACCCTCGTTTCATCTGAGAATAAAACCTTCTTCTAATAATTAACAGTATAGTGTTGATGATTTCTGACAAAACGTAATCTTCGAATTTTGTGCTCTCTGGTGAGTAACGGATTCTTTGCTGCTCTTTTGCTGTTTAATCCAGCTTCATTTAAACCTCTTCTGACTGTTCGAGACGATTTCACAAGATTGTGAACAGCACAAGCTCATTTTTAGCACAGTAATAGTGTTTCTCCTGTTTCTTAGAACGGGCGGTGGCAAGTTCCCCCGATGGTCAAAATATTTTATTATTCGACCTGTAAGTTCCCCCGGAAATTTACGAGCTGGGGATTACCAAGCAATGGTCGTTAAGATTCTTATCTTAATTTTCTAATAACGAATGTTTATTTTGGTGTTAAACTTATCGACCAATAATGAGTAATTATTGTAACACAATCCAAAGAGAGTCTTCTTAACTAATTATTCAAACTTATTTCTTCAGTCTATTTGTGGACTTAAACAGCGACGTGTCAGTATGGAAGTTTCAAAGATGCTGAGTGAGAAGGAAAAAGCCATGCTTGTTGTAAATGGCGGTCTAAGAAAGGTTGTAAAGCAAAAGTTTATAGTGATCATGAAGAAAACATAATAAACAACGATGAAAATCATAGCCACCCGGTGGATGATGGTGTTATTCATCGTCAACAGATCAGCAACAGAGTGAAAAGAAAGAAAAGTTGATGATATAGCGGATTACCCATCAAAACTAATTCACAAAGAACTGCAACAGAATCCTAACTTAATCCCGGAACTGAACTACAAGGACATAACCAATATTAGACGAAATATATACAATCCAAGACGCGTTAGTTACCTCCTCTTCCAAAAAGTATGGCTGATTTACACGATGCTCTAAATGCAATTTCAGTGCAGACATACAAACACGATAATTTCCTGTTGGTAAATGATACAAGTAACATCGTAATATTTTCTTGTTTCGCTAATTTAAATATTTTGTGCTCCGCGGACTCCGTGTATATGGATGAAACTTTCCAATAGAATACATTTTTTTATGTGTAGAAATGAGCAATTTCAATTTTCTTGTTTCTTGTTTTATTCATATTACTGTATTTTTCTGTATGTGACTGTGTTTATTTAATTACTTAAATATAATACTTAATTTTTTAAAATTTCGTTTATAGAAAACGCTAATGTGCAATTATAAGTAATTTTCGCAAAGTAAAGTTAAGATAAGAAGGGACCGGCTGGGGAACTTACCTGTGTCCATAATACCATCATTATCGCCTGGGGGATTAAATCTGACCGTCGGGGGAACTTACAACAGCCCCTTAGAACGGAGTGCCTAAGAAAACGCGAATCCCTTCGATTGGTACCCTTACCCTGGCCTTCGAATACTTTGGAAATGCGACTCCGATTTCGGAGGCCATAAATGACGCCCTTTATGCTTAATCAAGTTATTTCTAAATTCTTGCTGCAAAAGTTTGACAGAAGTTATTCATTATGTGATAGCGCACCATCATGCTGAAAGCACATTTTTCTACGGAGGGCCAAAGGCAGATTGTTTGTTAAACAACTCATAATTATTTTGTTTATTTTGTGTTCTTGTTATTGTGCAATAAATGTACCCACACAACCAAAGTTAACCTTGATTGTTCACCACGTGATCATTTCTTAACCTGGAAAGGTGACCTAGCTGTAGGGTATATGTGTGTATGCTTAAAGGAGTCCTTTGTGCATCCGTAGTAGTTACCGAAACTACAGTATCCGTTAAATTCAACTTAAAATTGAGAAATAATTGTTTTAAATAGTAAACTTTATCGCAACCGAAAAGGTTTACTTCTGACTAACTTACAAGTGCGCATTATAACTGCTTATCTTTAAAGCGACCTATAGTGGTTAGTTTTCAGTTACGTGCCCAATAACAGGTTTTAGAAGTTAATAAAAAGATACTACTTGTAAATCTTTGTTAAAAATATAACCATAGTAACTTTATTATAGCTGCACCTATTGCAATTGGATTAATAAATACTCTTCATTTTAGCTACTGACCGAATATCTTATTGCCCTGTAATTAGTAAGAAAATTATTTACAACGGGATCCTAAATGTAATGTCATTATTGTTTATTTCCCATTTTTTAATTCCTTACTTACAGAAATGAGCACCAAAATAGTAACAGAAACATAAATATTTTTCATGAGCCCATAATACAATAAATCACTATCGTACTAGTAAAAATACAATCTTCTTAGCTACCATAATGCTAACTATGCAGATAATCGTTTCTTAAGTAAAAGGTGACCTTTAAATTCTTGTGGCAGTTGTTTAAATAAATCCACAATTCAAAAAAAAAAGGAAATTTGGGAATATCCAAAAATATTCTAGAATGCTAATAGATTAGTCAGTCATAGGTACTTACGTTGTCTGCGAGTAGAACCGAATTTACTATAAGCATTATGAAGAGGATAAGTAAAATAAGGGATTAGCAATTCCATTATGGATATTTTTTATTGTGGATCTAACAACAAAATTTAATATTATTTTTCTATTTTGGGTGTACGGTTAGACGGCATAAAACATGCGCTGGGGTTTCGGGGGTTTCTTTCTTAAGCCATTAGCATTTGCAAAGCGTCGGCAATGGTCACACTAGTAAAAGAAGTAGCATCCATTTTCAGTCACAGTCCCAAGTTTAGTGTGTGCATCCTTTCCAATAATTATTAAGGTGAGCGTTTCTCTTATACCATTAATTTTAATTGAATATTTTATAGTGACAAGAACGGCCAGTTGTAATTTTTAGGTTAACCACTTGATGGTTGGTGACACACCGTCATTATTGTTTGAGGTTGGATCGGTATCCAGTAAATGTTACAGGGATTGAATATAAACCGAATAACCAATTGGTATGTTATACGTTATTATCACTTATTTTATAATTTTATTTACATTTGCATCGAATGTCCCGTATCCCTTTTTACATTTGCTATAATTTATGCAGTTATCATCGCTCAATGTTTTTTGATAAATTAAGTTACCTCATGGTATTAAAATTTAATTATATACAGTCAAAATAAGCTTCGTTCCTTAGACAATTTAGAGCAGTGTAGGTAGTAAATATATGAAAAGTTAGTAGAAGTACAGTTGAATGCAAAAAATGTGTGATACTTGACTTAGACTTGACTAAATTTATCATTGTAAGCATTTTTTAGCCGGCTGCGGTGGTCTAGTAGTTAACGCAGTTACTTTTAGATCCAAGGGACACGAGTTCGAATCCGATAGAGTTGGGTGAGATTTTTCTGACGGGAAAAAATCTGAAAGTGGGCCTTCTGTTAAGAACTAAAGTCGTAGAACCCGTGTCACTACGATGTAGGACACGTAAAAAATCACTACTGGGGTTGGAACTAACTAAATTCGTAGTAAGGGTGTACAATAAGCTAAGAGCTTCAGTGCATAGAGATGCTTAAAAATCCGCCTAATCAAAGCAAACAGAATGCACAAAACAAACGAAATAAACTAAACAAGCGAAACAAGCGAAACAAACCAAACAAACAAAACAAACGAAACAAATGTAACAAACGAAACAAATGAAACAAATGAAATAAACGAAACAAACAAAAGAAACAAATCAAACAAACAAGCATTTTTCTACATGCCAAGTCCTTGTAAAATGCAAATTCAATGGCGTGCTCTTTTTTCTAAAATTGTTTTCCATGTAATAAAATGAAACAAATGCAAATTCAATGGCGTGCTCTTTTTTCTAAAATTGTTTTCCATGTAATAAAATGAAACAACTTTAGTAGTGCTCGTTAGTTTTTTAAAATATTTTTTATTGTAACGAAGCAAAGGAAGCAAACGAAACGAACGAAAGAAAGGAAACAAACAAACCAAACAAACGAAGCAAACGAATCAAACGCAACAAACGTAACAAACGTAAGAAAGGAAACAAACGAAACAAAGAAACAAAGGAAACAAACGAAATAAACGCAACAAACAGCATCTTTTATAATTCAAGTCCTTGTACAATACAAATTCTATGGCGTGCCCTTTTATTCGAAAATTATTTTAAATGTAACAAAATGAAACAACTTCAGTAGCGCTTTTTAGTTTTTTTTAAATATATTTTTATTGTAAGGAAGAAAAAGAAGCAAACGATACAAGTGAAACGAACGAAACAAACAAAGCAAACGAAGCAAATGAAACAAATGCAACAAACGTAACAAAGGAAATAAACAAACCAACGAAATAAACGAAATAAACGAAACAAACTAAACAAACAAAACAAACGAAATAAACAAAATAAACAAAAGACACAAATCAAATAAACAAGCATCTTTTATATGCCAAGTCCTTGTAAAATGCCAATTCAACGGCGTGGCCCTTTTTTCTAAAATTGTCTGAAATGTAACATAATGAAACAAACAGTAGCGTCTTTTAGTTTCTTTAAATATATTTTTATTATAAGGAAGAAAAGGAAGCAAATGAAACGATCGAAACGAACGAAACAAACGAAACAAACGAAGCAAACGAAACAAAGAAAACAAATAAACCAGCACGTTTTATACGTCAACTCCTTGTCAAATTCGAATTCAATGGCGCTGCCTTTTTTGTCAAATTTGTAACAAAATGAAACAACTTTAATACCGCTTTTCCGTTTTTTAAATATACACTGCTCCAAGAAATTAACGTACCACAACTAACAATCGCAATATTGTTTAATGTATTGCATGTAATAAAGTACGTTTAATCATACATAATGCTTAAAATTAAATAATCCATATTTTATCCAAATTAACAACAATCAACGCAAAAATTAAAAAAAACAAAATTCGAAAACTGAAAAATTGTAAGTTTACAGGTTCAATAGGCTATGTTTCCGCCTCGACTTGTTATGACAGCTTGAGACGACGGTCCATGCTTGAAATTAACACACTTAACTGCTCTTGTTCAAGATTATCCCACATTTCCAGTAATGAATTCCCTAGGTCGTTAAGAGTTGCAGGGGGTGGTTGAAGGGATCGTACTTGTCTTCCGAGAATGCTCCAGAGGTGCTCAATCGGATTCAAGTCGGGACTTCTGGCTGGCCATTGCATAATAGGAATACCAACGTCGTCTAGGTATTCTTGCACAATTCTGGCTGTGTGGAGCTGGGCGTTGTCGTGCATTCATTGGAAGTTGTCTTCTATGACTGAGGCATATGGCACAACACACTGTTCTAAGATATCCGTAATGTACCTCTGACTGTTTAAAGTGCCGTTGGGGAAGATGTGTAGGTCTGTGCGGGACGTGGTAGATATGCCTCTCCATACCATTATTGAACCACCACCAAATGCAGTCGTGGGGGCAAAATTACATTGAGCATATCGTTCATTTGCTCATCTAAAAACTCGAATGCGCCTATCACAACTCTCCAAACAAAATTTGGACTCGTCTGTGAACAAAATGCGTCTCCAATCTTCATTTTCCCAATTCATGTGATTTCTAGCAAAATCCAATCTGTGTCTGCGGTGGTCTGCAGTCAACTGTGGGCCAGTAGCTGGTAATCTGGCTCAGATTTCCTTCCAGAAGACGTTGGCGAACGGTTTCAATGCTAACATGCACATTATGTACTGCTGAAAGTTGTCTTTGGAGGGCTCTTGTGGTGGTAAAGCGCTCTCTTAGTGCACGCATTCGAAGAAAACGATCTTCTACAACGGTAGTAGCACGTGGTCTCCCTTGCCCTGGTCGCCTGTCATGTTCATGAGTTTCTATGAAACGCTGGATGGCCCGAGAAATGGTTGTGTGGTTCACCCCAAGCATGTCAGCGATAACGCGGAAAGAATACCCTTCTTCGGACAAAGTAAGGGCTGTGACACGTTCATCGCGACTTAAATTTCTTGAGATATGTTACATTTTAAATAAGACTGATCGTAAAAGCAATTGCTAGATGACAGCACACGATTTTTTTTTTGATACGTTTTAAAGTAAAACGGAACTGCAAGTGAATTGTAAATGTATATATAAAATTGATTAATTTTTTTAACAAAGTTAAAGATGTAGAAACAGACCAAGAGTAAAATGTGTCTATCAGGTTTGTATCAGACATTCATTCCATGCATTTGGTTGAAGTAGATAGCGCACTACTTCTCTTTTATCCCAAAATTAATAATTGGTGCGTTAATTTCTTTATTATAACGAAACAAAAATATTGTTTATTTATAACACTTCATTTAACCGAATCAGAAAAATAACTAATATTACGTTTTAATTTATTGGAATGACGAATATTTTGTAGATCCTCCATTTTCTCGAAGGTTTCTTGGTATAGGATTTATTAAATTTTGGGAATTATATCTTTCCCGTATTGATTACGGCTTCAAACTGTAATTGATTGATGCTAAAGAAAGGAAGAACAATATTCGATGCTTGTATATTAAACTCTGCAACATGTAAACATAAACAACAGCAGCTCAAATATCCTTCGTCGCCATTTTTGCAATATCTGCTCCGTTCAAAACAATTTTTTAGTATCTTAAATGATTCAAGAAATGTTAAAAAAACTCGTAGATTGACGGCATGAGACAGTCGATAATGCCCAATAAAAGTTGGCGTAACGGGTAGATACTGGAATACAAATATCAAATAAAACTCGTTTGTCTCTATATTGACAGTCGAATTGAAAACAGACACATTTATATTGATAGATTTCTTTTCTTCGTTCTCCAGGTGTAGTCCCTACATAATATCTCTTATGTCCTACAACATTTTCTACATCTAAAATTTGACGTTTGAATTTTTAAAGTATATATATATAATCTTTAAATTTTAAATAAAATAGAGTGATTGCTTAAGAATGAAATAATCAATTGTATGAATTGATATCCAAGGATTTACTGATATGTAACTCCTGGAAGTACCATAAATAAGGATTGGGGTAATGTTAGCAATGCGGCATGTTATATGTCTTACAATACCCGTAGAATTCATACTGAATAAAAGGTATTGTAGACGAATACATTTTCAGTCAATCGGAATCACATACATATCAATATGCTCCCGATACGTGAAAAATAAATTTAGGATTCTTTATGTCGCTCAAACCATTTTATTTTGTCAATGCATTTGAAATGAAAAGATATATCGGTTATTTCAGCCCTAGGGGTTCTTTGTGTTTCTACCAGGAATTTTAAATGACTTTCTGACTTACAGAATCTGGAAACTATTGTTCGCCAGTATACAAATAACTTATTTTTCGATTTCGATTTCATGTGAGATAATTGGATGTACATAGATATTTATTACATCATTTTAAATAGAAGGAATGCCAAGCAGTGGTGGTAATGTGCTAGCAAATACATTAAACTTTGTCGATGAAAGTTCTTGTGATTACTATCATCATAGAAAATTTAAGAAATCATTCTATTTAGAGTAATTACGTATAAATATTGCTTTAAGGATAATTCTCTATTTTTATTCGCCACGAGTAAATACGAGGGCTGATCTCTTCCCGCTGAGCCTATCTAGCAGACTGTGATATTTAGAAACAAATTGTGCTTGACAATTGTTTAATTATAGTGAAGGTTGTCAAATATACTTGAAAGTGTTTAAAATACATACATAATTTTAAAGTAATCCTTTCCCCAAGAAGTCATGGAATTGACTAAAGAACATTATCGAGCTGTGATTTTTTTCGATTTCACGCGTGCCATAAGCCGTGAAGAATGTTATAAGGGAATCAATCGAGTGTTTGGTGACAAGTCGTGATCCTCAGCTACCATAAAGTGGTGGAAAAATGAATTTCAACGTGGTCGGATTTCCTTAAATGACAACTTTCGAACTCTTGAGCCAAGAGCTTGTAGGAAACACGATTGAAGAGGACCGGCATGTTACTGCCAGGAGTATTCAAGCAACTTTAAAGATTGGTGTGAAAGTAATTGACACCATTTTACACATACATTCGATGGCACGTAAGCTTTGTGGCCGTCGGATTCCCCACAACTTGACTCCAGTTCAAAAAGAAAACCGTGTGGCATGGTGCAGATCTACCCTGAATCGCTTTGACAATGGATCATCTCATTTGGTGTACAACATCATTACAGGTGATGAAGCGTGGGTATACTGCTATGATTCCGAAAGAAAGCAATAGTCGGCAGTTTGGGTCTTTGAAAACGAATCGGCTCCAACAAAAGTTGTTCGTGAAAAAAGCCGAAATAAAAAGATGGTCGCCACATTTTTTGGAATTACTGGACATGTTTCCACTGTAGCACTGGCGGACCGTCGTACTGTTAGTACGGAATGGTACACTACAGTTTGTTAGCTTCAAGTTCTCCAAAATGTTCGCAAAAAACGTCCAAGAGGATCGTCTTGCATCAAGGTAACGCTCGGACGCACACTGCTGCTCGAACGCCTGAGTACAAAAAAATGAAATAATGTGTCATTCGCCGTATAGTCCAGACCTAGCAGCTAATGATTTATTTTTATTTCCGCGTGTAAAGAATAAGTTACGGAGTTATGTTTTTGGCACAAGAATAACATAATGCCTTATTAACCAAGGAGGTGTCTTTGAGTACCTTACTATCAAATAAAGTTCGTACATGTGACTGCTCGTTAACTTGTCGACAGTAATAGTTTTATTCGTGAGAGAAAACAACACTTTGGCCACAAACAATTTTAATAGGTGTTTCTGCACTAGTAATAACGTCAGTATCTGTAGTCTTCTTCTTGCTTGTAAAATTTACGATATCGCCAATCGTGAGTAAAGTTATAAACTGTAAGATATTTATCTTTGGTTTACTCACTTACAGGAGAGCTGGACGTCGGAATCGCAGGTGAACCAAGGATAAACAGAGGCACTGGTACAAAACAGGATTTGATCCTAAATTAAGAAAAAGAAGAAGGTTTACATACTGCCGAAGTAGGACCGCATTTACTTGCCGTATTTTTTGGTACTTTAAGATGTTTCTTAGTAGCCTTCTTAGAAATTGCGTTGCTCAAGGCGTTCTTTTCTAAACGTTGTTATTTTCTGTCTTGTACTTTATTCTTTTTTTTTTGTTTTGGCATTTTCCTTTTCGACGTGTATTTTTCTCCATCCACTTCCTGTTAAGACATATGGGATTTTCTCGGTATTGCGTTGTCCTCTTCTTTCTGGGGTTTTCGGCTACTGCAGGAAATGTTCTATTCTTTGTGATTCTACTATTAAACCATCATCAAATTATATTGGCATGCTTTCAATAGCCATTTCATTGGTATGATTATCCTCTGGAGCTTCAAAAGTTTCATCATTTGGAGAAATGCCGATAATATCAACACTCATGTTTTTACTATGGCTGTGCGATTGTAGTTCTGCAGCTCTGCCACTAAGGTTCATTGTTTCTATATCAACGTCAGTATCCGCAGTATGTGTTTTTTTTTTGGAAAACTTGCCACAGTCTATATAGGTTGTTTCGGAATTACACGGAACTATTTTATGGATGTGTTCTCCAGCACGAAATAAACAAAAAAGTTCATACAAACATATGGCTCAAATTAATTTATTACCGAGATATTGAAACTTAAAGATATTTATCTAAAAATAAAACATTCAGACTAACTGTTCAAAGTGGTACCCATCGATTTCCATTTGTTATGTTTAAATAATCAGTGACAATAAGAGAAAAGTGAGCAGGGACACCGTCATGCATAAACCACATCCCCTGCCTATTGGCAATCGGGATGTCTTCTAGAAGGTCATACAGATCATTTTGCAAAAAATACGCGTGAGATATTCCTGAAAGCCTTGTTGGTAAAAAGAAGGGGCCGATGAGATTGTCACCAAGAAGAACACAACCAGACATTTAATGAAAAGGTATGTTGGTAATGCATACTAAGAGTCGTATGAGGGTTTTCTTCGTTCCAAGTATGGGTGTTTCGAAAGTTAGTAATACCATTTCTTGTAAAGCAGGCAGCTCAGGAAGTTAGGATCTCGTGTGCATTGTCGAATTAATCATTGGCAGAAATTTATGCGCTTGTTATAATCTTCTGGTAACAGATCTTGCACAGGCGTAACGTGAAATGGATACAATTGTTGCTCACGCAATGTTCGCCCTACGCTTGTACATGATACATTGAAGCGAAGTGACATCTTCTGGTGCTAGTACTAGGAGATAACTGAACAGCATTGAGTATCCCTTCTTCAACGTTTGCAGTTCGTCGAAATCTTTGCCGACCAGCGTTTATTCGTTCAGATTTTAGCGTGCCAGTGTCCCTAAGACGTCTTTCAATGGCTCAAACGTTTTACGATTTGGCATCCTTCTATTGGGAAATGTTTCATGGTATCTTCGAACAGCAGCAGCGCTATTTTTACGTGCCTCGCCATAAATTAAAAGCATGTCTGTTTGTTCTGCAAAACTGAACAAATTTGTTGTCTCCCATGACAATAACAAATTGAAGAGTCTTCAAAGTACTATTAACTCTCACGAAAACGAACATCAACTAGTAAAACAGGTTACTTAACACTAACCAACAGATTTAATGACAGATGTCTAATAACTGTTAAAAAAATAAACCATGTGCAGTGGACGACTATTTGATTAACTTCGGACTTTTAGCTATTTATCTAATATCTTTAACTTTCAATGTCTCGGTAGTAAATTAATTTAAGCCATATGTTTGTATGAACTTTTTTGTTTATTTCGTGCTGGAGAACACATCCCTAAAATAGTGCCGTGCAATTTCAAAACACCCTGTATAACGCTAAGAAATCTTCAGGTACTCGTCGCGGTTATCCATACCAGAGTTCCTGATTTTGTTAACTGTTTCCTTGCCAATTACTTCTAAAAAGTTTTTGTACGTAAGAAATACCTGTTTTTCAACTTCCACTGGGCCATTTTTCTTGAAGCTCTTACGAAAACATTTAAAAAAATCAATGGCGTTTGGGCACCATAGATAAAGCCCACATGCTTTAAAACCATTCGAAATGGTAGACGGTTGTAGATTTTCTACAACATGTTCTAAAATTTTTCTTTCATCAGTTGGTCTAAACTCTAAAGGATGTTCTCTACGCGATTGGTTGAGTGCTTTTCTCCATCCATCTTTTAGCAGTTGGAATGTTGACGCATCAGCCGGTTGTAAAATCCTGGTACTATTGGGGTACAAGGCAATCAGAACAATTTCAAGTTGAGTGCATAACTCGCTTAACTTATAAGTTAAATGGGATTTATGGCCATCGAAAAATAAAATTATAGGCAACTTTGCACCTGTTTTCTTCAAGTATGGTTGTAAAATATTTTCCACGATCGACCCTCGAGTCAGCCCCATGTCAGATGATGATGATGATGATGATGATGATGATACGCATAGAAAAGCTCACTCTTAATTCATTCGTTATCAATAATCCCTATATCCCAATGTTTAGGAACCGAATTCACAATAGTCTGTGGCAGTCACTTGTAAGGAAAAATCACCCTCGGAGTTGTTTCGCCAGTAGCTGCAAATGTAAACATTACTTCACATTTGATTTAGCTAACGTTCTGTCAACTTCGTAGATATTTTTTGCACCTTTCGGTGCATTTTTTCCATTTTTGGACACAGTTGTAAATTTGTTTCGTCGCCGTTCTACACCCTTGTTGTATCTTGCAAAATTTCAAAATAGTTTCTTCCCTCAAATAGTTTTCAATTTGAGTAAACCAGCTCCTGATATCTTGTTCAGATATATTCGCGCTAGCAGAAGTAACTGCTTCCGATGTTCTTGTGGCTAGTGCAGGATGACGACGCATATAATTGTTGTACCAGCACTCCCCAGGCAGATTTTCCTTGAACGGATTTGAGTGAGGAAAACTATCTAAGAAAAACATGACAGACGTTTGGATAGCTTGCTTACGCCTTGGCTTTGTGGCTTTCTATAATCCATTGTTCTGAACTGCATCCCCCTATATCGAAACATATGTTTTTGGCCCTAGTGAAGTTTTGGCGAATTTGTCACCGAGGCGAAATTGTGTTGTTGACCTAGGAACACCGTACAACTTTGAAGCTTGTTTTTTAGACATTATGTAATTTTCAATGGCTTCCAAGGCAGACTACGGCACTATGCCAATCATTGAAAACTGTGTGAGAATTCAGTTAGTTATTGACCCCCCCCCAAATTATCAGTTTAAAGGATATTTTGAGGTTATGCCACTTGAATTATTGAATTTAAACATTACCATTGTTATCCTAAGATAAATTTTATAGCTTTAAGTAATTCAGCGTAAAAGTTCCAAAAAACTTCGTTGCTTACTTTTTTGCCTAAAACTTACCTGGATTGAAACACAAACGAGTACGTCAATTTTCAGCGCCAACACCTAGACGCGCACTAGACTGAAGTTTGCTGTACAGTGTAACCAACTTAACAAGGAGTATATTACCATACAGTTAATAGATCTTAGGAATATTGGCGCTTAAACTTCGTTTGATTTTGCCGCTTCTTACGGGATAAAGTCTTATTTTATTGGCTGCTCCGTAACCGATTACTATCTTATTATTTCCCGAATACAGTTTAGAAAACCTTTTTTTTTTGGTTATGCTACAGAAATGTTATGAATATTTTGTCCACGCGCTTGACTGTGAGCGTTTTCTGAAAATTTCCTGCTCTTGAGGGAGCTCTACGTGTTAATTCTTTCTAGAATTCTTGCAACATATTTCGTAATATGGTGAAATACTTCCAGCTGCTGGATATTTGCGTTCGTTTTTTTCGGTAGTCGACTTAAGATCTCCTTTCGACCCGGTTGCTTGCTAAGACCTCAGCGCCGACAAGTACTGCAGGGATGGCTTGGGTTTCGATGTGTGTCCATTGCGTGAATTTTCGTATCGCTGTTATCACCGTGGAGTGAACAGAACCATCGATAAGTGTCGGATTTAGCCCTTGGAAGGCAATCCATTGCGAATTTGCTTATCTCGATGCAACGCAAAGCGACCTTCTGTCACCAATTGCCATGAATTGTTAATTGTAAAGTGTAATTAATTTCTGTAAACATAAACGTCACTGGCTGCGCAGATCTGTATATTTAGTAAAGTAAATATCATAAGCCAGTGGCGGCGAGTTCTTTTGTTTGGACGTCCCAACTACCATTGTGTTCAACTACAGTTATTACCGTTTTGAGTGATTTTTTTTGGAATATGTGTGTTACCAATTTCAAGCAATAGAGTTCTATTTGTCTTAAAATTCACCATATCTTTTATTTCTGTTGTTGTGCATGAACGTTGTAAGCATTATATAAGGAGGAAGCACAATAAAGGTGAACTTGATTCGCATAAGCTGCTGCTTTCTTGGCCCGCCTACGAGAACCTACATTCACCTGGCGCCCATTCATTTCGACTTACTCTGTATACAACTACGTTAGATTTCTTTTCTTAAGCGTTCCTCGTGAACCACCCCTACTCCTCTGAGTTAAGCCGAAGGCACTTCCATCTTTCCTGCTGCGGTCCGACGAAAAACCTCGTTTGACCCGTAACAAATTTAATTATAACAACCTGGTAGGTGTCAATCACTAGCTGAGTGCTAATTACTGCACCGCTTACCCTATATAAGTATTTTGCATGTTAAATAACTGAAACCCTTAAGTCTTAAACATTTATTATATTGTTTATCAAAGAGAAGAAAGAATATTAAAAGAAACATTTATATGGGCATAGAATGTAAAGAAGATCTAAGCAATTTCGTCGCCAACGGTTGCCCTCAAAGCTCCATCGTTGTCACTCGCTAGGGAGTCACCGAGGCCCGAGTATTATTAGGTTAGCTTTAAGAGAGCTTTGATTTTAAATTCAACTTCATTGAGAATCATGCGAAGATTTTTACTTTAGTGTCTTGCAGAGGAGATCTAACGATTGGGAATTCGGTTTCTGCAAAGCCAAACTTAAGTAACTGAATATGTTTTGCTACTGCGGATGTAAAATTTCTAATCAAAATTGGAAATAAACCGTTTGTTAATTAACGAATTACGCGACATCTGACATTAACAAACAAAATTAAGTGGAAGCCAAATTCGATTAGCTGTTAGGGAAGAACTAACAAAAACCGTCGTACACGTTCGAGCCTTATAAAAATTCTAGCAGGGTCTAAATAAGTGAGAAATAGCTAAAAGAAGAAATTGTGTTAGAGCTTTATTGGAGTTATTTTTATTTGTTATCGGCAAGCTAACCTAGTTAAGCGTTGCTGATTAGGTTAAGTTCCTCAACGCCGTGCTTAACTAACGATTATTTGTCTGGACTTTGAATTGCTGTATCGACCATTACTTCTTCTAATTGGATTTGTGGTCACGAAATGTTATTTTATATTTAATCAAACGGTTTCAGAATGCAACGGACAAGATAGCCTAAAATTTACAATTCTGTGCCTAATAAAAGACTCCAAACAAATTAGAAGGATTGATTGGTATTAAAAATTTAAGGAAAGAGAAGGCATTCAATTACCATACTTTTAAAACTGAATTAATTATTCAAAAGCATACTTATATGCAGGGTGTCTCAAAAATAGCGCTTACGCTTTTTAGAGCTTAACGGAGTAGGGGAAAGTGTTGTACCTTGGGCCAAATTTTAATATTTTGTGTACAGAGCTATTGATTTGAGTTATTGACTTCCTACATACAGGGCGTCCCAATTAAAAGATGACGGGACATCTTCTACTATGTAAGTCATTTATCACCACCAACCCCAAAATGTTAAATGAGAAGGGGTGTCGAGTAATTGTTCATTTAGAAGATTTTTCTGCTCTTTGTACGATTTGAAAATGTTTTGCAATTCTGTCGACTTGTTTTTGCGAAATTGCATTTTAAAATTTCGGATGCGTATGGGAAATAGTAAACTAAAAAATAATATTTCGAATATTTTATTACATCGTACGGGCCACCACTCTTCTCTGTACAATAAATGTTAAAATACGTAACACAGCAACAAATAAAAATAATACAGTGGCCAGCTAGCTCACCTGATATTGTCCCACTAGATTACTTTCTGCAGAGTCGTCTAAAAACTAAGCTCTATGCTACTCAATCGGATTTTCGGGAACAATTAAGAGCCAGATTAATTAGAAGTGTCGTTTATTAACGCCGAAATAATCACTTTGAAATTGCTTTAAAACCCTATTATACGAGGTGTGTTCAATTGAAACCCATCTTTGCTTTATAAAAAATTTACTCAACAATTTAATTACCGATAATTACCGTCACAATTAAGGCACCTATGCCATTGTTTTACTAACCGACGTATACCCTGCTAATAAAATTCTTGTGGCTGCTGATCAAAGAAGTCATTCACAGCTAACAGTACTTCTGCGTCAGACTCAAAATGCCGATCTTTTAACGTCTTTTTCAGCAGTGGTCCAAAAATATGGAAATCGCAAGACGATAGATCGGAGTTATAGGTGGATGCTCTAAAACCCTCCATTTCTTTCGTTGAAGATTTTCTTTTACTACATTAGCAACATGAGGCCTAGCATTGTCGTGCAGCAAAATAACCCCACGCTTAAGTTTTCCTGAACGTTTCCGTCTTATTGCTTGATGAAGCTTGTTTAAAGTTTCATTGTACAGATTCACATTGACTTTTACTAGAGGTTACTTAAACTCTATGGAGAAGGGTCCTTCATGGTCGAAAAAAAATATTAACATCACCTTGCATGCAGAAGGTTGTGGTTTACACTTCTTCGGTGATGGTGAACTTGAACGTTACCACTGCATCGACGATAACTTACTGGATGGCTCGTAGTAATGGCACCAAGTTTCGTCACCAGCAACTATTGACAGAAGAAATTCATCACCATTTTGCCTATAGTCTATGAGGTGTTGCAGCAATAAGTCCATTCGCAAGCATTTTTGTTTATTAGACAAGAGACGAGGAATCCACTGCGAACAAACTTTGATGTAACCCAGATTACGAACAATACTATGGACAGATCCTACACTCGCACCAACAACTTCTGAAATTTCTCTAATTGAAATTCGACGATTTTCTCTAATAAGCCTTTCACACATGCCATATTGTATTCTGTTAATACAGTCCACCGTGCACCTGGTCGCGGCTCATCCATAGTCCCCTCTTTTTCCATTCTTAAATTTTCGGCACCATTCCTTCACAGTTGGGTACGCAATACATGCATTTCCATACACTGCTTGCATTCGTGTATGAATCTGCAATGGCTGCACACCCTCAGCGCATAAAAATTATATGACCGCTCCCTGATCAAACTTGGATGGATTTTCAAAAACAAACGCCATTTAAAAATCGAAGTTTTAAAAGTCAGAATCAATTTCATACGCCAGAAACTTATAAATGTGTTGCTTACAAACACTGTTAACATTAACACACATCATTTGAATTATTGCATTTGTTTTCAGATGAGTTTCAGTTGAACAAGCCTCGTACTATTGTATGGCAGTTGGTCGTTCCAAACATTTAATATATTAACTTGAAAACACTTTTTATAGGCTTTTAATTTAACATTTCCTATATGCACCCATATTTCAATATGGGATTTCTCAAATACGGTTACACAGAATTGCAACCAAATTTCAGATTATGCAACGAGCAGAATAACCTTTCAAATTAAGCTTCACTTACCTAGTACCCCTTGTCGTTTAAAATTTTGATGTTGGTGGAGGCGAGGACTAAGGGGTTGAAGTAGGATAGATGAGTTAGATGGTAATAGACTTCAAACTATGGTCGATTTGTCTCACCGATTTTTTTAAATTTGATAATTTACAAAGTTATTCTGAGCGGACTGTTTTAATTGGGGCACCCTGTATATGGGAGAGGGACATGTACACATTTCTAATTAAAATGGCATTTTAAGAACTAGTTAGTTTGTTTGTAAGTTAATATAAGTCTTTCAAAAGGAGGTTGCCAAATGACCTAAGTACAAGTAGATATTGTACCTTGGGTCATTATACAGGGTGACATAATAGTGCGATTTTGTTTCCTAATGTCTTTATTATAGCAGCTTGGAGGAAACTTTAAATACAAAAGTTGTTTGCTTGATTACAGTGCATTACTTAAAATTATTTCTGGTTATACAGGGTGCTTTGTTTTAGTGGGACAATGGGCCACTTTTTTTAAATAGAACATCCTGTATATTATTACATTTTTGGATTTCTTATTTTTTTAACTTTACGACGTTATAAGATCTACCGTTAATCGTTTGGGTAATAATTAACTTTCTCTTATATTTTCACAAAATGACGGTCTGCCTGAGTCACTATCTAAAGAACGGCATATAATTATTTATAATTATTTTCCAATTTACACGAATACATTTTCAGATAAGTGTTGTACTGTTTAGAATTTAAATATCTTATACAGGATTATCCTAAAACAATTGCTAACTGTCAACAAACTAGCATTCTTGTTGTGATATTGGCTGTTTGGTGGAAACTTCAGTTATTCAAGTGCATGTAATATGAATTTTTCAAAACATGAAATAGTTGATATGGTATTTTTATTGGGGGGAGTACTAAAGAAATTGTTTCTTAGCTTCCAGAGTTTACGCTGAACTTTTCCCAGACCTAAGACATCTTAGTGTGTTGGCTTTGAAACGATTACGGCAAAGATTTCTAAGTACAGGTACGGTTAAATACGATAGTACTCCACGAAGGAAGCGTACAACTAATGAAGACAACAAATTTCCTATAATTATATAAGCCACTGAACAGACATAAGCCAGTATTCTGTGTAGAAAATGTTGAAAAAGTACAGGTACTATCCCTACCACATTCAACTTCATCAAGAACTGCTTCATCATGACATTCAATGTCAGTCAAAGTGTTGCGAATGGGCCCAACAACAAATAAATGCTCAAGTTAATTTCTTTAATTATGTCCTTTTCTCCCACAAAGCAACTTTTCATAAACGTGGAAATGTGAATTTTCACAACTTCCACTATTATTCAAAATATTATTATATATTATTCAAAAAATCAGGCATTTCTAAAAGAAGTGGATAATCGACGTTGCTGGTCCTTAAACGTTTGGGGAGGAATTGTAGCCGAACATGTCGTTAGTACATACTTTTTTGAAGGACACCTGATCGATCAAATGTATTTATTTACTTTCAGAAAAAAGGTTCTGCGATTTATTAGTATATATTCCGTTAAACATTAGACAGAACTTATGGCTGCAACATGACGGGTCCCCTTCACACTATAATTATTACGTTAGAAAAGTTTTAAACGCTGAATTTCGTAATAAACTGATTGGGAAGAAGGTCCAGTGGCTTGGCCGGCAAGGTCCCCCTGCCTGACCAAATTATATTTCTTTTGGTGGGGGTTGTGAGTTCAAGAAAATGGCCGACACGTAGCGCCTTTACTATAATTTTAAATGTGATTCTTAATCGATGTTTGCTCATAATACCAAGTATACACACATTCATCAATAGTGGGGTAGTGAGAAGTTATACCCTGCCTTACCTCACTGTTTATTTCAAAGGGTTGTCAGCAATGTTTAGAAACGCTATTGTTTATTATTATTGGTACTGTAACTGTTCATTAAAAAAATATTTGGACGTTACTGAACTGAAACTGAAAACTCAGCTCATATAAAACCGCGGAAATGTTTAAAGGTCATTGAATGACATGCTCGAAAATGTAAAATTATACAGGGCGTTTCATTAAAATGTGAGATATTAGGAATTTAATTTTATTGAATGTGTGCAAAGTAGGAACATCCTGCATAAAATATTTAAATTCTAAGCAGTAGGCACCTATCTGAAAATGCGTTCGTGTAAATTGCAAAAAAATTTTGAAAAATTATATGCTGTTCTTTAGATATTAACTGTTCAAAACAGATCGGCATTTTTTCAAAATTTAAGAGCAAGTTAATTATTACCCAAACCATTAGCGATAGGTACCTAAAATACTACACCGTCTTAAAATTGGAAATCCAAAAATGAAATAATATACAGCATGTTCTATTTAAAAAAAGTTGCCGATTGTCCCACTAAAACAAAACACCATGTGCAGTCAAAAATAATTTTAAGTTATACATAGTAATCAAACAAACAACTTTTGTATTTAAAATTTTCTTCAAGCTGCTATAAGAAACAGATTAGGAAACAAAACCGTACTATTCTGTCGCCCTGTATAATTTTTCTTTTTCTTCGTTCCTATGGTTCCGCTTTGTAACATAGGGCGTCCAAATGGTGTTATGTGATTTTCAAATTTGCCGCTACACTTGAATTAATTTCTTAATTTGTTTGCCGCTTCGCCAGAATTAATAGAACGTTATTTTAATTGAAGTCTTATTTTGGGTTACCGTGTCACTATTTTGTTTTGTCTTTCGAAGTTCGAGATATGTTAACAGTCTCCTTTGTGTAAAAACTGCAGACTCTTGTTTTCCACGTTCGACCTCGAACGCTTCCTGGAACTCGCGCGTTAAAAACGTATTCTTTCTAGAATATTGCGCAATATTTCGTAACGTGGCGCAATTTTGAGGGGAGAAATGCAGGTCCCCATTGCATTTTGAGTGAGTTCATTTCCGATCCTTGTGGACTCCGGTCGCCCGTACGGGGGCCGTAATTACGTTAAGTGCTGCAGGGGCGGCTCTCGGGTTTTTTTGAAAGGGGTATCTGTTATGTGTTTTCCGTTTCGCTGTTGTACCAATGGGTATTTAACAGGCCGTCGGCTACTGCCGGATTAAAAAGGAATAACTTGATTCAACCCCAGTAAAAGGCAACTCTTTGGTGGGTTGACCAATCGCCTTTCGGCGAATCATCTTCGAAGCCCAATGCCCGTGGTTTTGCAGCCATTTCTCCATACCATCGAAGGTTCCTGTCTTCGCTGGCGTTCATCGTTAGCAACTGGAAATCGCCGTATATTGTGCCGTCTCCTCTCAAGTTAAGGTAAAACAGACCAGTTTTGTTTGTGTGTGGTGAAACGAAACTTGCGCGCGACTTGCAAAATTTAGCGGAATTAAACTTTGTCTTGTTAGACCCAGAAAAAAAAGCGACCTTCAGTCAAAAATCTTTTATTTGCACGAAATGTTTATAAAAAGAAACTTGATGCTGTGTTTTCCTGTAAACTCTACGCCACTGACCACGCAGAATTCATAGATTTTAAATACCGTGGGCCATGGGCGGCGAGTTACCTTTTGTTTGAACGTTCAAATTAGGCTGGTGTAATTTTAGAATTAGCAAATCATTTTTTTTGCTTGTCATTTTTGTTGTTGTACCGTCGTTACTAAAAGTTTCATTATATGTGTTTTAAAATTTACGGCTTCTTTTATTTATGTGTACTCTGTATGTGTTATGTAAAAATTTTGCAAGCTTCAAATATATATAGGAGGAGGCACAAAATAAAGGTAGGTTCCATTCACGTGAGCTGTTGGCTTCTCGGCCTTCCACGAGGACCTAGACAATCAGCTGGATTTGGAAGGTGGCGCCCACTTATTTTGACTCGCCCTGTACACAACTAAAGATTTTCTCCCATAAGCAATTTTCACGAACTCCCCCTACTCCTCTGAGCTAAGCTGTAGGCCCTTTTCCATCAAGATAGTTACGACTCGTCGAAAAAGCTCGATTGGCCTGTAACAATGGACGTTTCGATGACAAGTGTGAATATAGCACCCTATATAATACTTACAGATAAAACAAGAAGATGAATTTGCCGAAGTCTTTTAATTGTTTATTTTGTTTATATCAAGTGAAACACATTGCATACGTATCAGTTTATAACATACATTTAATTTTCATCGGCTAATATACTAAAAGTTTCTGCCACAAAAATAGTGACCACTTTGGCAAGCAACAAAAACTCGCAGAGCTTAATTCTGGTGAAATGTTTATTAATTAAATCGTATCAAAACTACTGAGCAACATGTATTTATTTTTGCTTTAATATTTATATTTATGGTCATCCTGTTTAAATGTGTTTCATTTGTTGCTTAACTGTATAGAACAGATGGTTCAAATCCAAATGGTAGACGCAACGTACAAGACGTATTGAAACGGCCAAGAGCACGTTGATGTGCTTAGAATGAACATATAAGAAGGATGGGTAAAATTAGACTGCTGAAGATATGCAATCACTACAATAGCAAATCTCGTAAGATATTATCAGTCCAAACACGAGGTCTCGGAAGACCACTCCAAAGATGAGCCTAACATTGAGTGTTGTCCTCCATGGATTTGCCGCTCAATGTCCAACAATGAACAGGGCACTGTCGTATCAAAAAAAGAAGAAGAAGGGGGAGAAGAAGAAGGAAAAGATGAAGTGTCAGACATTTCTATATCGATACCTGTGGTAATCAGAACAGTATTACCACCATAACATATTGCTGAGTAGTTTTAGTTACGGTCCTCGTAGATATTGATATATTACCAGCGTCAACATCATTATCATCATCACTTTTCAGTATATGTCACTTAAAATTTTTTGGTATATAAACCTAAACATAAATGCTGTACTAAATTATAAAGTAATTGAGCTGTGTATGTGTATTAAAAAAATATTACTTGACATTAGAAAGATTAGAATTTTCAATTAAAAATTAAAAGTAATAGAGCGGTGTTAAGTAATCAGAGAAATTCGTTTTTCGTTTCTATTACTTAAATGTGTGTTAGTAGTTTTATTAAACGTCGTTTTCCAGCTTAGGGACTGTAACTGTGAAAAATATTAACTGAATCAGGTGTACACTTATTGCGTAAAGGGATGGAGTTCCATCCTGTTGAAACCACACATTATTTAGCTCTTCATACTTTCAGGCCGTTTCGGGAATAATATAGTCTTTAAGGAATCCGACAATTTTTCGATAGCTGGTAGCATTGGAAATGACATACTTTTACATATTGTAATAAATATTGACATAATTAGTTAGCAGTTACGCATAATTCCAATGTTCAAAACTTACATGTCGACACAACAAGTTAAGTTTTAGCAAAATTACGAATAAGATTGATAGGCAGCGGTCGCAGTTGTGTATATAAAAAGTTACAACCAGGCAATCTCACATCGACGAATTACGATGAAACTTCAAGGCGCTCCTGTAAGCGAGGAAAAACTACGTAAGACCAAGTTGAGGCTTCCAGCGAAGGATACCTTAACCGCAAAATTTATTTCTGTGCAATTATATTGACAATTTATAATTGAAATTAATTGGATCAGAATTTCTAAACATCTTTAAAAGTTTGACCTCGATAGTGTTTTTCGTATATAGTCTTTATTAGATCAAGTAGCGATTTGTTCAATGGTCGAACAAAGAAGGTAATGTAAGAGAAAGCTGAAATTCAATAATATAAAACATTAGTAAACGCTAGATTATCTAATAAAAAATTATGATAATTAATCTATTTTTTGAATGTTTTGTAGAGTGACAACGTCTGGATAATATTATTTTGTTCAGGAAATGTTCGGTTCATTAAAGTAATCATTATTATAAAATATCAGGAAACTTTAGGTGATCCATAAAAATGATGCAAATTAATCTCTCCTTCCAACGATTGGTAGCATTGCAACTTTTACATATTATTTAGTTCATTAGATATTGGATTCTCTATTATAAAAATCATGAAAAGTGATCTTGTTTGCGAATGATTTGTAAAGTTATTGCATTATATTATTTAGATATGGGAACACTATCCATAAAAGTAGTAAATGATATGAAGTATCAGTAAATATTAGATGATCCATTCCCTGTAGCCGACGAGTGTAGCATAATTCTAAATGTGCCTAGCGTTACTGGAAAGTGTCCAAATAGCTTACTGCTTGATATACTTCTCTACTTCCGTTTTAACATCAATCTAAGTATGCAAGGGCAGAAACCACTGAAATCCTTACAAAAAAATATGTAAGTTGTCCCTGAATTAAATATCGCAAAGTTTACAGTAGAAACACCTTAAGACATTTTACTTTAAAAAATCAAATCCGCAATTTTACCATTTCTGAAATATAGGGTGTTAAGTTATGTTTTTCTTACATTCCGGTAATGACGAGATTTGTTAATATGAAAATTGTGGACAACTGTTATTAGTTCAATGGAATCAACAAACTAAAGAGACTTCTACATAAATTAAAAATGACGCTATACAAACATATCTAGAAAAGCTCTCAATAACGAAAGAAACAAATTATTCGCTCTTGAAATCTACAAAAAAAATTAAACGACCTCAAGCCAGAATAAATCCAATTCGAAAGGGAGATAGGTCCTGGGCCGGAACCGTTACTGAAAAAGCCCAAGTGCTTGCTGAACATTTGTCCAAAGTGTTCACACTACATCCCTTCGAAGACACACCAGATAGTATCAACCAATTTCTGGAACTTCCTTTTCAGATGTCACCACCAATCTCTGATTTCTCTCCTAAAGAAGAATTATATATAATCCACAAAAAACTAGCACTCAGGAAACCCTTGATTTTTACCTAATTACATGCAAGGTACATCGAGAACTTCTAATAAGAGCAATAGCTCTAATCACAGCTATTTTCAACGCTATCCTACGGCTAGGTTTTTATCCACCTCAATGGAAGCTGACACAAATAATCCTAATTTCTAAACCGGGTAAACCCCATTGTGAACCTGAGTAGTACAGACCTATCAGTCTTCTTCCAGAGACATAGAAAGTTTTCGAAAAGTTATCGCTGAACAGGCTAAGGTCGATCATAACAAAAGACAACATCCTCATCAGTTTGGTTTTCAAGAAAGGCACTCCGCGATTAAATAAATACACAGAGTTACGTCCACCATCGAACAAGTTCTGCAAGCAGGAAGATTCTGTTCCGCAGCATTTCTGGACATCTCGCAGGCATTAGACAAGGTATGGCACGGAGGCCTCTACTACAAAATAAAACTGCTACTACCCCACCCGTACGCAGTACTATTAAAGTCATACCTCACCGATCGAACATTCGAAGTAAAATTACCCAACGCGAAATCAAAACTTACTCCCATAAAAGCTGGAGTGCCACAAGGGAGTGTCTTGGAACCAGTGCTGTACCTGATATACACAGCAGATCTGCCAACAAACGCAAAAACTGTTACAGCTACGTTTGCAGACCACACGGCCGATGGAAGCATCACTGTCTCTATAAGAACACCTTGATGAAGTACAAAGCTAGCTAAAAAAGTGGCGAATTCGAGCCAATGAAAATAAGTCTTCGTACATAACCTTCACTAGTAGGAGAGAAATATGTCCTCAAGTTACATTAAATAGTAAGATCCTACCGCAAGCTGATTGTGTGAAGTACCTCGGAATGCACATCGACATACGTCTGAACTGGCGCGCACACATATGGAGCAGACGAAAACAGCTAAATCACCAACTAAGCCAAATGTACTGGCTAATGGGTAATAAGTCAAAACTGTCTATGGAAAATAAACTACTTGTATACAAAACAGTCTGGTCTGGATGTACGGCATAGAACTCGGGGGTACTGCGAGAACTTCAAACATAGAAATCATTGAAAAGTTTCAATCGAAAGTAGTTAGAACAATGACACAAGCCCCATAGTACGTACGTAACTCGGTCATTCAACGAGACCTCAAAATAGCCTGCGTTAAAGAAGTCATCCAAAACAATAGTTCTAAATATCTAAAAAAGCTAGAGAAGCAAGATAACAACTTGGCCATCAACCTATTAGACAACAGTGACACCCTATCTAGACTGAAGAGAATCAGTCCGCTGGACCTATCTGATAGATTTACTAGTCAAACATAAAAATTGCAGCTAGCCGTTAAGTTGATGTATAACTAATAATATATATATATATATAACATTATATATATATATATATATTATACATATATATATATATATATAATATAATATATTATATTATATATATATATACAGGGTGGTCCAAAGTTTACCTTTCAAACTTTAGGGGCTGATAGAGGAGCTCTAAATAAGTAGAAAAGTCCATAAGACCTTACTTCCTTAGGTGACTACTAACAAAGATACAGACGGTTAAAGTTTTGGGAAAAACAAATGATTTTTTGTATAATTCGGAAACTATGAAAGTTATCGATTTTAAATTTTGGGGGCGGTCAAACTTTTTAAGCCTCTATTGTATTACGAAATCTTGTCTTTGAACTGCCACCAGAGGCATCGTCGCAAGGGGGGGCAGTCAATTTTTTTGCCAAAACTATGTTACGCCACTGCTTTCTGCAGATAATTTTATGATGATTGGAATCTACATTCAATTTTGAACATAAAAGATGTCTTCGAAATTTTAGATACAACACTTAATTTTCGAATTAAATAATTTTTTGTGAAATCAAACACAGTCAGCATTTTTGGTGAATAATTATTAACAAAAAATACATAGGTATTTTGTTGTTCAAAATCTACTTAGGATATAAAAACTCAAATCAATTATTATCAAACAATGAAACAGGAAATTAATTATTAAAGAAGTTGCTCAAACTGAAGGCCATGGATACGTCCAAGAAGCTGATCCCGCGTTGTCACTGGTGTAGCATACACAGCCTCTTTTAAATAACCCCACACATAAAAGTCCAACGGTGTGAGGTCAGGTGACCTAGGTGGCCAGGCCACTGGACCTCTTCCAATATTTTCTTGGGCGTTTTGATTGTTTCCCAAACGACCTATCCATCGCTCAGGATAATTGGCGTCCAACCATTCGCGCACCACCCGTCCAAAATGCGCTGGTGCACCGTCCATTTGCATTCAACTTTCATATCGCACATCAAGGGGAACATCCTCCATTATTTCCCGCAAATTATTGTCGAGAAAATCTAGGAACAATTCTGCATTTAGCCTCGGTGGCAAGAAGTATGGACCACAAACATTGTTATCAATAATTCCCAACCAAACATTTACGCTGAATTCATTTTGAAATGAACGAGGGCGATTTTGGTGAGGATTTGCATGCGCCCAAACATGCAGATTATGGTGATTTATTATTCCAGCTCTGGTAAACGTCGCCTCGTCAGTCCATAATATTTTTCTTAAAAATTGAGGATTCTCCCCCACAGAGTTTATTAACCAATGACAAAAATGTAGTCGTCTCTCTGCATCACCAGGATGTAAATTTTGTACGGGATTTAAATGATAGGCTTTTCTGTGATCCCGATGTAATACTCGTAGCACCTTAGACTTTGATACTCGCAATTGTCGTGCTGCCCTGCGAGAACTTAAA
>JABXWE010027177.1:0-40821 GCA_014611495.1 Limonius californicus | reverse complement strand
TGAAGATGCAAGCTGCAATGTCCTGCGAAACGTTAGTTTGTATGGGTTCCCAAACAGCTAACAGGCATAAGCCGATTAAGTATTATTGTCCTGGCAAACAAAATACATCAAGATCAAATCCTTGTCCGCCCCAAATTTGATTAATATAAGCACACGGCCCTGTTTAGGCAGGCAGGGCATACGAACCAATATGGGTCAAACTTCTAGAACTAATGCTGGTAAAGGCAGATACGCTACAGGTCGACCTTACCTGATAATGCTGGGTGTAATTCCCAAATAACAACGCGGTCTAAACCGAAAGTAAATTGTAATATTGACAGTTCAAGAAACCGCGAAAGCCTCAAAGAATATATATCAACCCTGACGCGACGCTAGCGCCAACAATATACAGTGGAACTAAAACATTTTTTTGTAGGTAGGGATCTATCGAAGACACTTCCACAACAATTTTTGTATTTTATCAGCTAACCACACACACTTCTCGGTAAACATTAAATACAAGGGGGAACGGAATGACTTCCAAAATGGAAAGTCATAGCGTTATATACCTATGAAGTGAGTCCGATGCAAATGTATCTCTTTGGGAAGTGATATGATACACTTTGTATATACAGGGTGTCCCAAAACTCCTGGGACCCAACTTTGTCATATACCAAAATGTACCGTTTGTCCGTGAGAGGACTTCAAAGTTTACTTAAAAAATCACATTTTTGTATGCTGTTCAGAAACGTGTGAACCAATTGTAATGAAATTTGGTACCTGGGCACTTCAAAGGAAGCCACTACTTTCAGTAACGAAAGAAACCCAAAGAAAATTGGAGAAGGGTTAAAACCACCCCCACCCCCTGATAAATTTGTTCAGAATTTTTTTAAGGATGATGATACGATTCTATGTTTTTTTTAAGGTGAAGACTTATTCATTAGCTTCATTTTTTGACTCTTGTAAAAACTCTGTAATTCGCACAGTTTCGAAGACAGAAAATTTTTACTCAAACACTGATAACCGATATTATTATTGCAGGTTTAATTGTATTACAAAATTTAGTTGGCCGTAGACACAAAAATAAAACAAAGGTGATAATTTTGATAGGAAACAAATTCATAATCATCTCAGTTGATTGTTGACAGTAAACTTTTCAATAATTGTTCACTGTGGATTGGTAGGGGACAAGAAGCACCCATTCAATGGCCACCGCGGTCTCCAGATTTAAATCCTTGTAACTTCTTCATATGGGGAGCGTTAAAAACAAAAGTATACGAGGTACAAATTAATAATGCTGGACAACTGTGGGACAGAATTCAAAATGGTGTAAACGCACTACGAGAAAACGACGATGTTTTAAGAAGGGTGCATTTCAATTTTTTACGTCGTGTTGACCTCTGCATCAATGAAGGTGGAGGTCACATTGAACATTTGTTGTAAAAAAGTTTTTTTTGTGTCTACGGCCAACTAAATTTTGGAATACAATTAAACCTGCAATAATAATATCGGTTATCAGTGTTTGAGTAAACATTTGTTTGTGCCCAGGTACCAAATTTCATTAAAATTGGTTCACACGTTTCTGAACAGCATACAAAAATGTGATTTTTTAAGTAAACTTTGAACTCCTCTCATGGGCAAACGGTACATTTTGGCATATGACAAAGTTGGGTCCAATCGACTTCTTTTGACCTCTAGAATACGTGGTAGCTCTATGTCCCAGGAGTTTTGGGACACCCTGTATACATATATATTATTATTATTATTGTGTTGCCAATTTGAGGATCTACTGATGAATTAAATAATTTTTAAAACAGCCTTGAATAATATATACTACTAAAGTGTATTCAAGATAAGCATGACACTGTAGTAAACAAACTCACGTGCTAATTGAAAATCACGTGGTAACGAAAAAGCGTGTGATTGGTCGGTTGCAAGTGAAAGTTGAGTAATTTACTAATACTGTGATGACAAAACTCGTAAATAACGCAGAGCACTTACGCGATTGTTACTACTACTAAGTGCAGTGTCTGTGTTTTATTGTGTTGCGACCGCGTTTATTCAGATTTTAAAACAATTGCAATGGATCCCAATACCCTAAAACAGAAGTGTTATCATATATCTTGGAGTGAGAAGTGAACCTCTACAATACGACATTGGAGCAAAAGACAGTTAGTTACACTGGCTAAGCTACATAAAAATCCATATAAAATTTTGGCAATCGACGAAATTGCCAAATTCCATGGCATTACAATTTTGCGGCAGCCACCGTATCACTGTGAACTTAATGCCATTGAACTTGTTTGGGCGCAAATTAAATCGCATGTGGCAATCAACAATAAAGGGTTTAAATTAGAAGTAAAAGGACTCGTTATAGACGCAATTCTGCTGGTAACTGCCGAAAAATGGCAAAAATGCATCAGACACGTAATTAAAGAGAGCCGGATGTACGAACTTGATAACATTGTAGACATGGCAGTAGAAAAATTGATAATTAGCCTTGACTAGGATTCTTTGGATTATGAAGACAGTGAATAAATATTAAGTAAATGGGCTTTGCATCAATAACTCATTAACAAACATTTAACCCAATATGTAATTCTTAAATTTTCTATTTACTTAATGACAATTATCTATTATGAACTCGTTGATAAGGAATAATTCTGATGTAATATTTATTGTATTTGTTGGTTAATTACCGTACCTACTTAATATATTTTTCAAAATGTACAACAAAATTTTCTACATCTTCGTCACCCACAATTTGGATGCTGCATTGTATAAAAACCACGATTGTTTCAAAAAAGGAATTCTCGCACAAACGTTTACAGCTGTATTTGCATCAAAGGGCTTGCACTACCTATTTCTATTTACGTGCGGCAAGCTACGTAAAATATTTAAGCATGTGAATCAGACTCCCTGTCAGATGGTTTGTTTACTACAGTGTCATGCTTATCTTGAATACACTTTAGTAGAATTTGTAAGCTTTTTACATAATTTGCGAGTAACATCAATTGTAACAGATATAGGGGTGTACAACAAAAGTAATATCACAGTGTTTAATAACGTAAACGAACTCTCAAAGATTACCTTTTAGCATCATCTAAACATGTAATGTCCCAAATGATTAGGCTCTTACTGCAAATATTTATTTTATTAGTTATAGGTATTACCATACCAGCAAAATTCTTATAGATACAATAATTACACTTTATTGTTAAGCACTCTTCATAAGAAAATAAATAAGCACAAAGAAATAATAAGAAACATTTATTAAAACTTCTTCAAAAATCACAAAAAATAATGACATTTATATTGAAAAAATTAATTTGGATGCCTGATTGAAACGTAAATAATTGTAAAAATGCAAAAAAAACATATGTAGAGGTTCATAATTTTATGTGTACATTAAACAAAAGATTACCCACTTTAAACAATTTAGTTTATACATTTCTATCAAATAGCTAATTACAATAAAAAAAAACGCACAAACCTTTAAAAAATAATTACAAAATATTAATATAATAAAGGCATGCTATAATAAAAACAAAAATGAACGTTCGTTCAAACAGTTTTTGGAATGTGAATCAAAATCTAAAAACTGTTTTAAATGTAATCAATCCAATCGAATGAACCTCAAATAAAATAAAACCAATCTCGAATAATACAACACATTAATACAGTGAAATAGAACATAAACTAGAAAGTACAGGTTAATTAAATCTTACAAATACGAACTATCACGCTCAGTTGCCTATTGGCCCTTTACAAAAATACATGTGCCTTCGTATTATTTTTACATTAGAATAAAGTAAACAAGCACACGCAAACAGTTAAAATAACTACTGCAGCGTATATAAAAATGAAGATAAAATCTTATAATACATATTTGTAAAGTATTCGGCCCTGTACAGTATTTATGTACATTAAAATAGAATAATCCAACTATCTACTGATATTAACAAGAAATAAACTGAGTGTTATACTTTTGTCTTCAAGAACTTTCTACAGAATCCTAACACTTTATCAGTCTTAATGCATAAAGTTTGCTTAAGCAAAGCCGAAGCCTTCTGAACACTCATGGATGGCCTTTAGCAAGTAGGTGCGCAACTTTTCAGAAGTTTCGTACACAGGCAGATCGAGTTGATTGAAACTGCAAAACAAAGTTTTCACAATTAAAAGTTTTCACAACTAACAAACTTTTTCCAATTATAAAAATATTTGTCATCCGTCACAATTGAAAACATTTTCATATAACTCACCAAGTATGAGCTGAAGGCAAGCGATCCGTAGAACGATCATCTCGATGAATTTGGAATTTTTGGACTCCATTCATACCTTCCAAATGCGCAAAACCTTGTAAAGGAACTTTCGAAGTTCCAGTGACGAACTGAAGGAACTTTGCTCTATCCGCTTGATCAAAAGAACGTAAAGCCCTCCAGAACCACTGAATCTATTAAAAAAAAATAGATATTTTATCATTTTCCAAATAGAATGTAAAAAAAATGTGAATATTTGTACCTGTAATGAGTTGCTTTGGTATTTGTGGTATTCAGTATTGGCCTTCAAATCATCAATATCTACATTAGGCAGTCCAGAAATAAGCAATTCCAGCTCTTGCTCATTGAAAATTGAAATTAAACGCTTAGGAATTATATCGTAGAATCCTTCCAAGAAAGCATTTAATCTAAAAGAAAAAATTAATATTAATTTTTATACAAACTTTATTTTCTTAAATATATTTCTGGGGTAGAAGGTGTATATTGGATATGTTAGCTAACGCATAATTTGACGTGGAAATACCACAGTTTGCTACTAAACACACTTTGCAAAATAAGTGAGTTATCTAGTTCCCATGATACTAACTGTTATAGATTATTAACGTTTTATTAAAATCAAAGTGAAGGTTCACCCAAGCAGGCTTGGTATATATATACATATATGATGTTAGTTTTGAGATTTCCGCGAATGTTGCATGCTATGATTGGCTTCCAGGAATTCCGAGTAGCAACTTCTTGGTGCTGGGATGGACCGGGGTGGTTGTCTTTACAGTCGTATTACAAGAAGCACCAGCAGAAAGTTCTCCGACAAGATCTGAAGATGGCAAATGTGACTTTGTCGAGCCAATGGAAGCCATCACAGCATATATATATATATATATATGTATTTATACAGTTGTGTGAAAAAGTTCTACATCGTCACAGCATATAATCGTTTCTTGGAGTGAACGAAATTTTTTGTGATAATATCCGAAAAATAAATTTATCCCTAGAACACTAATGTTACGTAAATACCACGCATTTGTCATTTTTAGGACTTTATATTTAAATCCTATTGTTTTAATCTAATGCAATTTTATTTTTGAAAAATACATAGAGGGTTTGTCCGAAAAGTAATGTCAATGAGTCGATGAAAAAAAATTTATTCATCAGATCGGTACAAGACGGTAGGCCTCCTCCGGAATGTCCTTTAGAGCCTTGGTGCAAGCCTCTTTGACTTTGTCAAATGTCCTGAAATGATGTGCTTTCATGGGAGTTTTCAAGTGCGGAAACAAAAAGAAGTCTGGGGGAGCCACGTCAGGACTGTATAGCGGCTGGGGAACCTTTGACACCTTTGAATCGGTTAGGAAGCGGGTCACAAGGAAGGCGGTGTTGGGCCGGCACGTTATCATGGTGAAGTTTCCAATCATCTGCGATGTCGGGCCAGACGCCCGTTTCGTTTAAGTCTCTTGAGCACTTCCACATAGAATTTGGCATTGACGGTTGTACCATGTGGTACAAACTCGTGGTGAATAAGCTCCCTGATGTCAAAGAACACAATGAGCATGGTCTTGACCTTTGACTTGCTCATTCTGGCCTTCTTGGGGCGAGGTGACACTGAGGTGTGCCACTCGGCACTTTGCCTTTTTGTTTCGGGGTCGTATTCAAACGCCCAAAACTCGTCACCTGTGATGACATTATCTAAAAAGTGGGGGTCACTTTCACAAAAGTCCCAAAGTTCCTAGCACGTTTCAATCGCTGACCTCTTCACGGCCTTCTAAAAAGGCCTTGAGCTACCGGTAGATTTGACGTTCTGACAAACAATCATCACCATAGGAAAAGTTTCCACTGCGGACTTGCCGAGTTTCGCACAAAACTTGATGGCAATCCTTTGTTCCAACGAGCGCTGCATTGCGGCTTGCATGGGAGACAAAAACGAGTTACACGGAAAAGCCTTTCCTTACACTCCGGATGGTCGTAGACAACTGAGGGACCACGCGTTCGTAATCTGACTTCCTCCTCCACCAATCCCAACTGGTCCAAGTGCGCTGCGACATATAGTCGCTTCACAATAAAATCACCGACATTACTTTTCGGACAAGCCTTGTAGGTGTTAAATGATATCACCGGTGTTTAACTATTTCATTTTTAACAGATTATTTCTGTCGCAAATACCGTAACAGTGGGCGTGATGTTCTGCACAAAACGCATGGTTACAGTGTTTACAGTATAGGGTTGTCATTTTACATTTTTTTGATGGGTAAATATAACAGGCAGGGGCGGGGATGGCTCAGTGGTAGAGAGCCAAGCTTTGGATGTAATAGTCCAAACGCTTCCCAGTTCGAATCTCCCCAGGGTCGGAAATTTTTCTAATTCCCTGGATGGTCGGTACTGGGTCCTGGCCTCCATTTGCCATTGGGAATCAAATTAATAGCACTCCTCGAATTAGGGTCGCATTAGAGGAGTAACAAGACCATAAACAAAAACATTCACACACAACAGCAAGTTAAGCATGGTTACGCACCAACGCGGTAACCCGCAGAGTCGGGCCCTGTTGTGCATTGCACAAACTAACTTAGCCTTGTCTCACACCAAAAGCGATGGGCCTCTAAGGCCTGTGAAACCTTCATAATAATAATAAAATATAACAGGTGGTACATTTCTACAATGGTGGCTCTTCTTGCACTTCTGGATTGGTAGTTCCAATTATGACACGAATGGGAAGGCAAAGTGAGCACTGCAAAGTTGGGTGTTGCAAATGTTTTTTTAACCAAGGTTTGATCAGCTGCTGAAGAAGTTTGTACATAAATGTCTTTCTAGTAATGCAGTTTTGCCCTTTTTGTTGTAAATTGTGATTATATTACCGTATTTTGTGGCATTATATTATTATTAATTACGCTTTTTGTGGGCCTTCAGGCCTATAGCTATTTTATCGTTTCTTTCCACTCTTTTCGGTTCTTAGCCTTCTCTCTCCAATCGACTATTGCTCTATCCTTCAGATGTTTTCGCACTGCTTCTCACAATTTCTTCCTCGGTCTTCCCCTCTCCGTGTTCCCTCGAAATTTCTCCATACTATGTCCTTCGCCGTTCTCGTTTCCTCCATTCTTTCCATATAAGCTAGCCACTGTAACCTCCTGGTTTTAACTACTTCCGTTATTGTCGCCCCCTCATATTTTCGGTATAATTCTGCATTTGTTTGTCTTTCCCATTCTTCTTCCGTCTTTTTTCCTCCTAGGATTCTCCTTAACATTCACCTTTCCCATGTCTCTATCTTTTGTTGATCTTTTTCGTTTAGGACCCATATTTTACTCCTGTAGAGTACTATTGGTTTTATCACTGTGTTATATATTCGAAAAATAGATTTTCGTGAAATACACGCGATTCTTCTTTCTATCTTTCTTGTTTCGTCCCACTTGTTAATTAGCTAGATACACAAATTCTTTTACACCGTCGAAATTCACTTGTTCACCTCTTCTTGTTTGAAATGTTAATCTTGGTTGTTCTCTATCTTCATGTCCTGTATCTATTCTCATCACGTTTGTTTTTCCTGGTTTATCGTTAGCCCGTATTCTTTGGCAGCTTCTATTAGCCTCGTTGTAACTTTTTTAAGTTGTTTTTGGTTCTAGCTAGGAGCGCCATATCGTCGGCATACGCGATGCTTTTATATGAGTTGGTGTTTATTGTTTTTTTTCTTCTTAACCCTGCTTCTTGTATGATCTTTTCTAGCACTAGGTTGAATAGTAGGGCTGAGAGTGGGTCGCCCGGTCTTAGTCCAGTATTCACCGTAAACTCTTTTGATATCCTGTACTTTATCTTTATTTGGTTCGTAGTTGTATTCATTGTCATCTCTGTCAGCCTTATTAATTTTTTTGCTTGGGATCCCTAGGTCCTTCATGGTCCTTTTTGGAAATATATAAATAGTATGGATAAGGGAATTTTATACTTATAGCAGTTTTGCATTGTCCGTTTTAACAGGAAAATTTGATCTGTTGTACTTCTACTCTTCCTAAACCCTCCTTAGTAATCTCCTATACTTTTTTCTGCGTACGGTTCTATTTTCTGTTTTATCAAGGTCGACATTATTTTGTAGACTGTCTAGTAAGGCTATACTTCTATAGTTATTACATATTGTCCTGTCCCCTTTTTGTATATTGGGAGTAACAGCGCTTTGTTCCATTTGGCCGGCATCTGTTCTTTTTGCCAGACTTCTGTTCTTATATCATGTATTTTTTGCGTCAGGATTTTACCTCATTTTTTGATATTTTCCGCCGTTATTTCGTTGTGACTCGGGGTTTTTCCGTTTTTCATGGTTTCTATTATTTTTTCTACCTCTTCCTTTGTTGGGTGGTTGCTTTCCTCCTCTTCTTATCCTTAGGTTGTATCTTTTTCCTCTACCATTTCTTCTGTCTCCTCTCCCTGCATCAGGTTCAGCATTTCTTTGCAATGTTGGCTCCATATTTCCAATTGTTCTTCTTCATTCCCTATTAAGTTCCCTTCCTTGTCTTTCTAAAATATAGGGATCGTCTTTAATTCTCCTTTTTCTTCTCATAAGAGAAGAAGAAAGGCTTACAAAAACACAAGTTTTTGTAAGCCTTTCTTATCTCTTTGTTTCTAAAGTTAGTCTCTATTGTTTGTGTTTTTAGTTCTTTGTTTGCTCCTTTAGCATTACTGTTGGTTTTTGTCAACCACTACAAGTGAATGCGTTTTAGATACACTAATTATACTGTTCGGTCATGGATTATACTTACGAAGAAGATATAAAAAGACTGGCCGCTCTTATGATGAAGTTCCGACCAAGTAGCTCTCGTGCAAGAAAATTTTGCGAATCGAGCGTCTGATACGCATTTTTCCCGAAAAGCTCGCCAGTCGGCCATTAGACTACCTGCAGACCATGCGGACGGAAATACTGAACCAGCGCCATCCCCACCCCCATGGCAAGAAGAGGTTGGTGCGAATTTTGCCCAAGGACGTAAGACACACTTTTTTTGCAAATTTTGCAGAGCCAGAGTATGCCTAGAGCACACGGTTACATGCTCCAGTAACTGCGAGGAGAAATTTCCAAAGTGAATTTTGACTGACGCCATTTTGTGCACATTTTTTTTAAAATTTAAGTTTAGGTGAAGTTAATAGGATAACATTTAAACTTTCAAAATATAACCATTAGTTCTTCTTTTATTTTGTTTTATTATTTTTTACAAATAAAGCTACTAAAAATGCATAGTTTGCTATAATGATGTCTAAGCTTATTTGTTTAATTGTTTTCGCATATTGTATATTTACTATTAAAAACGAAGGACTAGAGACTCAATATCCTAAAACAGAGAAAATTTGTATGAAAAAGTGTGCCAAAATAGAACTTTACATTAGGACACCATAGACCCCACCCATGGAATACTGTAAAAAGTTAACCACACGCGGACCGCCGAGTTAATAAAAAAATTCAAACCTTTCACAACTCATTGTTGCTGCGTAGACCGATCCAGAAAGCGTAGAGTTCAACATTTCTCAACAGTTTTGTAGTTTTTAATTCTTGCCTGAATTTCGAAATTAGTATGCCTAACAATCTTTTCAATTGATGCTGTGCTAAATCCATAGCAAAATACATCCAGAGGTGTTTGCAGCTTATTTGCCCTATCCTATTGGGCTTTGTAATTATGTGTATAATATTTCGTTTAGAAGTTCATTTGCGAATATTAGTTATTGTACACCATCGATGGCATTCTTTCCCTTCAAACTAATTGGTAAAATTTCTTGATCAGAATTAGCCGTAAATTTTCTTGAGGATTAACATCCTTCTTTGAATTGTTGTTATCATTTTTTTGTTGTGCCACACAAATTTGATTGATATACGTCTTTGCCAATTTTTTTTCTACAGGGCCAACAAATTCAAATCCTATTGCCAACACCATTTTTTCTCCTCTGGATCAATAGGGCCATCTTAATATCTAGTGTTCATATTATAATCTTCAGGTTCATATTCAGATTCTGATGCACTGAAATCTTTCTCCAAGTCATCTTCTGTTTTACTTCCGCAATTTGGTTTGCCATTAGATTCAGGCAACAGCGCTGCTAATTCTTGACATTTTGAGTAAAAATACGTAGTCAGTGTGAAAAAAATCCCAAAATCGTATTTTCCAAATTATAAGAAAAAATAACACTCATATAAACCTTTCGTCAAATTTATAACTTCTACGATATTACGCACAAAACGAGATAAGATAGCACAACTACGTCCCACTGTAGTTACTCGCCTACGAACTAGATAAAGCTAAACAGATGGTGGAGGCAAAGGCAAAGGGCCGAATAAAAAAGTGCAGACTGCATTTGTAAATTTCACGAATGGTTAGTATTCTAGAGTTAAATATCTTATGTGCTTACTGTGATCCTGGAATTCTTAAAAAAAAATTGAAATTTACATTGTTTCACAAATCCCTTAATCAGTTACCTATTAATTTGGAAAATAATCATGTGATTAGAAATTATTAGTCCATTTAAAACTTGTATGAAAAAAACCTTCTATATTGTAACTATGTACAGTGTGATTGTAAATGATTGATGACAGTTTGAATTTACCGCCACAAATTTTAGTGTATTTCACATGTTGGTTGTGGCTATATCAATATAGGGGCGGGGCTCTTTATAAATACATATTTCATGGTCGCCGTATTTATGATTTCTGTTGGGCATTTTGAACAATTGTTGTAAAATATTGTTAAATTAATTTGGAATATTTTCACTTATTGTTAAGACGAAATTCTAAGTTTATTGTGTATTAATTGTTTTAATTAAAAAGATAAAACCTATTGATTAAAATCGTTATTAACAATTAATATATATTCCTATTTCAGATGCCACTGATGAGAAATAAACAGCTGACAGGATTACTGTATTTGCTACCAACAGGACAATAATTTCTTATGGCGGTAAATTCAAACTAGCCTCAATCATTTACAATCACACTGTATATATACCCTGCAATGAATTTAGAACATTTGTTTGAGGTTTACGTCAGCAAAGTTGTGCAGTAAACTCTCTCTTATTCAGTACCACTAGGACTGGGGGTTGCAGGATAACTTAATTTTCCAGATATTTGATCCTCATTCTTTAAATTAGCAGAACCACTTACAAAACTCATTAAAACTCTATATATGCAACAGTATTATAATTAGTATACTGAATGTAATAGAAATGAGAGAAATAAAAGTGTAAAAAAAAAAAATTTTATTACCCAATAATAAAATATAGGTATGTCATATAACCACCTGGCAGGCGGTAATAAAACCACCATTCAGGGCCAACTTTGTACCAATGCTTGTGCGAAAATTATTGGTTTTATTTTTGTATGTGTTGGTTGCTTGAGAGTACCAGTTATTTGAGTACCGGACAAAAGGGATTTTATTACCATGTCCTTGCAGAAGAAAAAGATCAAATTATTCAAAAAAAAAACGATATGTAATAATTTTCCATCATTATGAAAGAGCTTCCACCCTTTAAATTGTTAATAAAGTGCAATGTAATCAATCAAGTATTATTCGAGTAATTAGGAATTACGAGGAAATTGGATAAAATGATGATAAACCCCGGAGTGGTCGAACAAAAATCCGCTCTACTGGAGATTATGCCATTGTAAGAAGAACCAATCTGGCTGACAAAAACCTCAATTTTACAAAACTGACCAAAATATTGTCAGAAGCAACTAGTGTGAGTTTGTGTACATCTACTGTGAAAAGTCATCGTAATTTTAGACTTAGAGGATGTAGAGCACAAGAAACCACTGTTCTCTGAGAAATCCAGACACAACACAATGGGCAATGAATTGCAGAGCAGTGGTATTTATTGATGAATCCACCTTTAATATCAATAATCATTCTGGTAATTGGAATGTTAGGTTTCCTGAGGAAGGATTTAACAATAAAACACTCAATCTCTGCCATGGAATGGGCATACATGTCTGCTGAAGGAGTTGGTCGACTGAATGTCATCTCTCGGATGATAAATGCCACAAAATACATTGAAGTACTGCAGAATGAAGAAAATTATTTTCCAGGATGACAATGCACCTGGTCACCGAACAGAAGTGGTTCAACCTTGAATGTCAACAAAGGCAACAGAATGGATTGGCCAGCACAATCCCCAAACTATAATTCCATCGATAACTTCTAGCAAAGGATAGCTAACATAATTTCACAGAAAAAACAAAAAAAAATGGATTTAATCAAATCCCTTATCAATGCCAGGTTTCAAAGCACCTCCAAGGAACAACTTGGAAAACAGGTAAATTCCATGCCCAATAGATGCAAATTAGTCATGAAGAATAAAGTATTAAATTATTCTATATACAAATTAGTATGTTTCGTAATATTGTAGGTTTTAACTTAACTCACAATATTAAATGTAGGTAATTTTGAACAAATGTTCTATTTCAAGTTGTTTTTCCTTAACAAGCAAAAATTCGATATATTACATATACTATATTACTGTTGAAATATCTGTGTACGTTAATTGGCTAAAAAAATGTAAAAAACATTTTAACACAAGTTTTCCCCAGTTTCTCAATGATACAGGACTTTTTCACACCACTGTATTGTTTAGTTTACCAAAAGAAACAGTCGTGTATCTCAGCTAATATTTCCAATATCACCTCTTGTGATGAACTAAGTTTTTGTTCACAAAATTATTTTTAATACATATATTTCTTTAGACAGCGTATAATTAACAAAGCCTTTTTTTGTGGATTATCAAAATGTTTAAATATTTATTAACAACATTCTTTAAAATAAAAAAAAATTGTGATAACAAAATGGTATCATTTTTACTTTCTTAAATGGCCCAAACGGCATGCATTTCCTAAACAAATCAAGCAATATATAACTTACTGTTGTCTAATAGCACCCGTCATCTTCATTTGACAAGACAGTCGGACATATTCCATTTTATTCTCCTCAGTAACTGGAACATTTCTTCCATCGGGTATTAAATCACGGGTTTCGGTAACACCAAATTCGTTAATTTCGGTGCTAAATGTGAGATCATAGCCAAGATCATTTATATTATTTTCCATAAGATACACCAATCCCCTATAAAAGCTATAATCTTCACTTTCCATATCAGTATACTTCACAGGGATACCCAAAATGTGTTTGTAGAATGAACGGGTAAAGTAACATTCTAGTAGTTTGTTATCATAAATTGCTTTTGCTGTAAATGCGAATACAAATGTTAACAAAATTTTAAAAAATTCAAGCATACGTACCAATAACTCTGCCAACAAATTTGTAATAGCACAAGTGGTTAGGGTTGTAGTGGCTCGCAGGGTTAATCATGTACGTTACACGGTCACCAGGAGAAATGGTGAACAATGCATACATTGGATTAAAAATGTCGCGTGAAATTATCATATACCATTCCCGCAACAAACCTCCAGCATCTTGCCCTTCTTCCTCTGCAAACAGAAGTAAAATAATTTAGTAAGGAGTTCCTTATAAAACACCATTAAAGCCAATTTAATAATCAGAATTTATTTTTTATTATTTAAAAATGTAAAAATATTTTTCTGATCAAATAATAGGTTCTACTCCTGCACAAAGCGACACTGATTCACAAACAAGCTCAAGATAATGAAAATGTTGCCTAAATTAATAATTAAAATTTTGTTTGTGATAGTTTTGAACATGAATTATTTAAGGTTAGAATTTTCGTACCAAATGTGATGCATCATGCACACATCGTTCTCATACCTTCAAAAACTATATAAAAACGATTCTTCCATTCTTCCGGAGTGCGACGGTACAATTCTCTGAAAGAATCCTCAAACACATGACTCCTACGCACATGTATGGCAGTTTCTTCACGTCGAAGACCTTGATCCAAGCGCTCCAATTCTGTCCTGAAGTATTTTCTTTTAACGTCAAAATCTAAAACTTTGGTGTGGTCAACCAAAACGGAGAAAGGACCATCAGACAAATGTGCTGTGGTCTGTCTCAAGATCTGATTTAATACAGTTCGGTGTTTTTCAGCAAAATTGAGGAACTTAAGTTGATCAGGAGGCACATTCGGCTTAGAGCTTCCATCCAAAGTTCCGGTGTGATCGGACTCCAATGCGTTTTGGCTGCTGCCTTGAGAGGACGTGTCAGATTCCTGCATCGAATTGGCTAGTTTTGAGGCTTCTCGGTCAGTGGCTCCTTGTTGAGGGGAGTGAACTAAGAAAAATGCTTCCACTGCAGGCTGTAAAATAAGAATGATTGAGGACATCACCAATTAAATTTTACTCAAAACTATTTACTAAATATAGAACCGGTGATTCTTAAAGTAGCGTCTACAGATACTTTTTGAACATTAATGCCAATTTGGTGGAATTTTTTTTAAATAGCATATATTTACATTTCATTGATAAGGGTTCCCAATATAAAAACTGAAGTTTTTGAATTTTATCCACAAAGTATCTCAATTTGATTTATTAATTGTTCATACATTTATTGAATATTTTAATGTTAATTCTTTATCCAAAAAGTAACACTTGACGGAATATTTGTTTAACCCTCGAGTACACGCGCTGCATTTGGTAACACCACAGCAAGCGGCGGTCTCACGGACCGCATGTAAAAAAATGTATAGAATCCTTTTTTTTTGGTACTAATATACAAGATTATATATTATTCATGTTTAAACAATACTTTGCTGTCATTTTGTTTATAATTAGTTGCCAAGTTGGGTTATTTGATAAATTTTACATTTTGAAACCTGTTTTTATTTACTGTAGGAAAATAATGGCTACAGTAGTTAAAATTAAACAAAATATTATTCTACATGCACTAAATAAATAATTGAACAGAAAAAAAATACGTTAAAGGCAATTCAAACTCTAAAATTTATTAGTGTTTTGTGTCGAAATTATTAGTTGTGCTGAATTTCATAGCAGTCAGAACACATAGCATGTATGTGTTCTAGGCATAAATATCGGCTACACCGATTGCAGCAGTATTTTGTTTTTCTATTTTTTGTACGGTCACAGCGCCATTTTTGTCCATCCTGTCCCTATACAGGCCTGGCATCGTCAGCTGGCATACCACACACCTCCCGAATTCTGGTTTTCAAACTTCTTCCAAGACATGACCATGATGCTCGTTCTCTCTGGTAATCGTATACTAAAGCCATATAAAGTTGCTGTAGTAATTCCCTCCGAGTTGTAGTGAAATGTGGATTATTAGCACAAACAATAATAAATGAATTTATTGCAGCTACATTCAGCATGCTGTAGAAAATGATTTTATATCAGCAATTATATTGCGAACATAGTTCGTCAACTACATCGGCATCTCCCTTTGTATCATTATAATCCTCAATCATCTCTGGCTTCAGACTGACCTTAGGAACATTGTCATCGCTATGCATCATTGAGAGTACCAAAACATTTTTCTTTGGTTTTGGTATATAGGACACTCACATTCTTTTTCAAAACCAAACATGCTACATCCCACTGGACGACCATTATGTTGTACAAATTCTGTGGGCAAGTGACGTTTATTCTTTCTGGTACCAAGCAGTGTAAGCTTTTTGGATTTCAAACTTTTAGCAAGATCGAAGCTAGTAAACCAGTAGTCTGTGGTTACATTCCGGTTTGATCCGTAGATATGTTGGCACAAACGTTCTACAACGCTTTTTCCACTGTTGTCACTTTTATATGGGCCATTGGGTTGCTGCCCCACGTAAACCTCTATATTGCTAGTATACCACATTTTAGCATGACACAGTGCAAACATTTTGATACCGTACTTGTTCGGCTTACTTGGTATGTATTGTCGAAAGCTACATTTACCTCTAAAGGCTTCCAACTTTTCATCCACGGTGACAAATTCAGAATGGCTATAGGCTGCCTTGCAGTTAGTAATAAATAACTCAAAAATGTTACGTATGGGAGCTCCTCATGTCATCAAATCTCAAACAAGATAATAAGAATTTAAAACTGTTGATGCCCATTGATATACGAAATGCTTCAATACCCGTTCCATCCATTTTCCATAGATCAGATGTGTTCAGATGATTTGCTCGTCGAATCCCAGCAAGGTACAACAAACCCAACAATGCTTTTATTTCAGATAAATGTGTTGGTTTGGCGTCCCTTTCTCGTGTATAATTGTCTGCAATAGACCGTATTTTGATATTAGTACACTCTACAATTATGTTTAAGATTTCGTCACTAAATAGGTAATTCCAAATCTCAAGAGGAGTTTTCAAATGGAGCTTTTACCCTAGGAAGAACTTCTACAATATTGTGCTGCCTAGTTCTCTTACTAGTAGTACGATAATGTTTCAGAAATTTAGTATCATCCTTTCCAATAAAAGATGGGTAGCAACGAGCGATATTATCATACTCATCACCAGAATCATCAGATTCTAATTCTTGTTCTGTATCGCTAGAATCACTTCTTTCCTCTACATGATCTATTTCTCCCTCGCTTTCTTCATCTGATTGAACTTCTTCAAAAAGCTGCAGCAGTCGAGCTTGTTCTTTTTCGTAGCTCATTATTATCTAATTGAAATAGTACAAAATTATGAGTTTATGGTGAAATGATCAAAAATTCAGTCAAATTACCTTCTTTTACTAAAACACAGTTGAGGAAAAAATAGTTACACTACAACACGCTGCGGTCTCCCAGAGCGCAATTGTTTATAAGCTGCTTATAATACTTAATGCTTTGTTGTTAGTTACAGACTAACCTTTACTAGTGCCTCTTAGAGAAAACTAAAAAGAAGAGCAATGTTGGCGCGTGCTCGTAGAAAATATTTAAAAATTTTGCTCCTTGCGGTCCAGGAGACCGCGTGCGTGTCCTGCAGGGTTAATGAAACTTTGGTTAATTGACGGTGTGATTCATAGATTGGCCAGTTAATAACATTTAATTCATTCTAATTGATTTATCAATTAATAAATGCTTTATTCTGATAATTGTGTAACCTTACTTATAGATAAATGGAAAGTTTTCTAAACAAAAATATTTCAATAAATTTTTGATACCTGTAGTACAAGGACGGCATGATCATCCGGAGTATGCTCCAACTCCAAAAGGCACAAACTTAAAGTATCCCAGAGATTTTCAAGATCACATAACTGATCACTTAATGCAGGGAGATGTGGGTGTTGTACGCTGTTGTTACCTGCTAATAAGTTGTTGTATAGATAATTATCTAATTTATGTAAGAGATCAAATCATTATTTAAAAAATTATCAAAATTAACACAACTTACTTTGTTGCACGGTATTATTCGTTTCTGACTGTTCTTCTGTATTTTCTTCAGCTTTTTTCTTTTGTCGTTCTTCTTCTTCTGAAAATCAATACAACAATTATTGGCTAAATGAAATACAACAGCAGTTTCAGAAGATTTGTTTAAGTGACCTTCTATTCTTACCTTTTTTAAGTCCTTTCTTAATTGCTTCGCGAATTTGTACAATCACACGCAGAACTCGTAAAAAGAATAATTGGCTAGAAGTCTTTGAAGTGAGAGGGGCCATGCAAGGCAGTTGCAGGTCATAAGAAGCTTTAATTTTTGCTGAAGCAGTTATCACTACAGTTTCTTTGGTGAATCTATTAGCCACAACTCCTTTGGATGAGCTAGGGCTGGCATCATCCTGGGCTTTACGTTTTTGCACTTTATTTAATTTTCGTAATTCGTTAAACATGCTCTGTATTTGTTCTCTAACTACTTCACCTATGCGCATCGCGCCATTTAACAGGAGGTTAAGAATCTAAAATTAAAGTAAGTAAAGTTATATTAAGAGCAATGCATTTCAACTTACCACGTAACTCATATCAATGGAACAATTTGCTAAATTTAACAATAAATTAGTAGCATCTTCCAGTCCTTCCTCAGAGCAGCTCTTGTAGGTAAGAACATTAACAGCCAAATTAAGGGCACTTTCGGGAGCTGAAACGCTTTCGTATCGTGGCGACTTTGATTTCTGAGACTTTTGAGGAGCAATATTTTTGCTTAACTCAGGCATACCCGTAGTTATCACAGACAGTAAACGAAGTAATTTGTCAGTTAGCTGAGTGCTACGGTATATAACAGGTGAAGACAACATACAGAGTAGCTGACCAAAGGCTGACTGTTCGAAGCTCACACAAGTGTTATCCACTTCGCTGCACAAACTTAAATTGCTGTGCGTCTTTGCCAGGCTCTTTCCTTTTTTAGAACTTGCCGAATCCAATTTTAGTAACATTTCCCAAAAGTCTGTACTTTCATTTTTATTTTTAGAAGGCGATACTGCATTTTTACTCTTCTCTTCTTTATCATCCTTTACCTTCAATGGCAACAAACACGCAGGGAAGTTTTTCGATAAAGATATAAACAAATCTAGCGCATTCCTGCAGACCACTGGAGCTGCTTGGGGGTGGATAATAATGCTGGAAGAATTGGAGCGATCACTTCGTTTTCCCAGAGCACGATTAACAACAAAGACATTAGCGTGGCATCCAAGGGCTGCTTCCATTCGGATATTCAACCAATTAGCACCGTTTCCAATATTTTTGGAGTCTGTAAGCAACTTGCTGGTGAGTGGACCTGGTTTTGGAGTACGTCTTGCAGGTCTGCTTAGGTTCTCATCAGATCTAATATGAACACTTCGATCAATTATCGACAACAAGGCCTTAATGATCCAATCACGGGTAGGTCCATGATAACAAAGGTTTCTAATAACCCGATGCAGGCGCAGTGTATTGAGTTTGGGATCATCAGCAAACAACAATACCAGAAGGCAAGATAAAGATTCGTGATCCAGTAACTGCCTTCCACGCATGCGCATACCAGCACTTGTGCCTGGGGTGCTAGGAATAATTTCTGCACGACTCCATGTACCCCACTGAGCTCGCTGTGGAAGCAAGTGAGTGTTCAAACGAGATGACAAACGCCCTCTTGTTGAATGTCGTATGATGGTGGTTAAATTGCTTTGGAAAAATCGCTCTTGCACTATTTGCCTATTGCGAGCTTCCCAGTCTCGGCGTAAAGTTTGGGCTTCTGCTGCTAAATCAGGTGGCAGTGCTGACATTTGGGAATCTTCCATATCAGACAGAATCTAAATTATAATATTCATACTGTCAATTTTTTTATATTGTAAGGTGAAATGAAACAAAAGAATTGGGAAAAGCCTTGAACATTGATTAATAAGAAATTAAATATTAGAGAATGGAAAAAAAATAATTGAAATGAATGGGTATGTGGGTTTTATTACCATAGTTCGCAGTGAAGGCTGTAAAGTCTCGAAGAATGCTCCAGCATCAACAGGTTCATCAGGATTTGCACGTGCAGCAGCTTGACGTTGCTGCTCTAACCGTTGTTGAGTAAGAACCTCTTCTTGCAAGGCTGGTGGTAAAGCTGCCAAAAATTCTGGACTTACTTCTGACGGGCCACTTGTAGCAGGTGGTTCTGCATTGGTCGATACAGATGGACGATTCTGAGGTGGATTTAGGAGCCTATACTGTTCCAATACCTAAAAGAAAAACAATTATAACAAATCTGTGTATAATTACAAGTAAAATTACGTACCTCTCGTCGCATTTCAGGTGGCAAAGCTTCTAAAAATGAAGGATCAACTCCTTCAGGAATTTCATCTGAAGTTTCATTATTTCTAACACTATCTTGCATAACAGCATCTATAGTGAAAGTATTATGTCCTTCATTGGCAGACTCTTCCTGTTCTTGGGACTGCGACTGGAAGGAACTAGAAGTTGTTTCTTGAGAACTAAAGCTTGTACTGTTTTCTTGACTTGAAGCACTTTCTTCAACATCGGTGCGTTGGTCTTGGTGAATTTGTGTTAAATTTTGGGGTACTGCTTGTTGCGCATGTGGCTGACAAACATGGGTTGTTGGAGGATGCCCTGTCAAATGTGTTGGTGGCGGAGGCGGTGGTCCCGAGGGCATAGGAGGAGGTATAGGTGGTTGTACTTGAGCTGTAGAGTGTGCTGGCTGGATCGACGATGATTCAATAAAAGACCCATGACCATGAGTGCATGGCGTACAAGGCAAAGGATATATGGGGCAACTCAAATGTGCAACAGGAAGAGTCGTAGACAAACAACACCTTGGAGGTGGTGGAAGAGGAACTGTTGGTATTCCATGAGAACACAATGTATGTGGGTGTCCATGACATACAGGCTGATGAACGTTGGGAATGGGTTGATGTGGTATAGTGTTTTGGCCCAAGATGTCATTGAAGAAATTAACAGATGAATAATCTTCAGATGTTGGAATATAAAGTCTAGATGCTCCATCCATCTGTTCACTTGGCGGTTCAGTACGGTTTGGCAAGTTTGGAATCTGAGGAAATACATAATTTTGGGCTGATGGTTGACTTTCATTTGGTGTACTACTTGCATTGAATGTTGGCATATCAAAGGGATTAAACGGTGTATCTGTTGGTTCTTCAAAGGGTTCCATTTCGTAAGGGTACCCCAAATTTCCTGGATCTTGTAAACGTCGACCTGTTATGCCCTCCGAAGCAACTCTTTCTACTTCTGACAAATTATCTTGTAAACCCTGTTCATCAGAAGTTTCATCATATGGTTCCATATTATACGAATACTGCTGATTTTCGGAATCTTGTATAGTCCTTCCTGCACTTCCAGTTCTTTCAGCTTCATTTACATTAATGCTTAAAGATGGCTCAACTACTTCTCCAAATGGTTCAAGTGAAGGAGGTTCTAGATTGAAGGATGACAAAGGTAGTACACCATAAACACATGAATCTGATTGAAGATGCCTTTCTGTTGTAGCGGGTCTTTCCTGTCCTGCAGAATTTCCACTGAATGGGTTTCCAACAATAGAATCATCAAATGGCACAAGTCCATCATATTCACATGTGGGAGGATCTGGTAGATTTCGAATTTGCATTAATCTCTCTTCCCTGGATGCGTCACCTATTTAATGAAAACAATTGTTTCAGTAAAATTCATTCATTATTCTTCATTCACCACAGCAAAATTGGATTGAACAGGGACGGTGGTTTAAGTATACAAACACATAGGAACCCACCAAACGACTGAAACAGACACAAGTACACTAACTTAAACTATCGACAGCACTTTGGCCAAAATATAACTCTTCACCAAAATCAACAGAAATTATCAATAATCATAGATTTAGTCAACCATGGAAATCTAATCATTTGATTTTACTCAACAATAAAAATATAATCTCTGTATTTGAATCAACAATAGTAGCAAGATCCTTCGATTTTTAGTTAACAAGGGGAATCTATTCCTTCGATTTTAATGGACCATGGAAATCTAATCATTTAACTTTAGTTAACAATAGGAATCTAGTCATTAAGATTTTAGTCAGGAACAGAAACTTAGTTATAATTAAAATATAATCATTAGATTGTAATCAATAACAGAAATCTAATCATTACATCTGTATGAAGACTGGAAATCTAATCACTAGGTTTCAAACAAGTCAAATCTAATTATTTGATTTTAGTCAACAATGAAAACCTAATCACGAGACTGCCATTGTTAACTAAAGCCTAATCACGCACTTCCATTGTTAACTTTCAAAGGTTTTCCATAGTCAAAGCTACTTTCGGTAGTTTTAGTTGAGTTAAGAAAATGGCCACTTGGATTGGTAAAATACATGTTCTGATTTTCTCAATATTTTTCAGTTAGAGTTCCTGTGTGTTTCTACAACAGAAAATAGATTAGAAAATAATAATTTGGCAAAGATCTGAATACTCTAAAATTAAGGAAATCAATCACACATTTATGTAAACGCTAAGAAGGTTAAGAGGGATGTTAAGTTGAGTCAAGGGTATGAGGAAACTAAAAAAACCCACCACCAGGAGAAGGAATAAAACTCCAACCTTCAAATCTATTAAATTGTGATTCTGAAGTAAAACTTTGTGTAGTAGGAACGGGCGCATTCTCCCTTGTAGTGGGTATGGGAGAAAACTGAGTTGCATCTAAAAGAATTGCAATTTATGCGTTGTTAATTACAATATTATAAATTATATAATTTCTGTTATGAAACTTACTTGGTTGTTCAGAATTTTGTAAAGGATCGCTCTCGTCCTGTATAATACAATCAGAACTGTGGCTATCTGAATCATTTCCTCCATCGTTTCCAGCGTCATTTCCGGTACTATTGTCCAGTAGCGACGACAATGGCATCAATGGAGGTGGTTCGTGATTATCGTTCGTTTTCTTTGAAGCTTCTTGGGTTTTTGTCTTAGTTTTAGCTTTTTCTTCTTCATCCTTCTTACGTTTACGTTCAGTCAACTCTAAGTTTCTATACTTCATTAAATGTGGAATTAATTTATTGCAGACAGAAATAGTAATATCATAAGTGGATTCAATGTCTAACAATTTCGATTCCTCATTCCACCAGTGAAGCACAGATGGGACATGATTCAGAGTGGCAGCCAAACTGGGTCCAAACAAGTATCCCGATTGGTCAACAAAATCTATTTGTTCTTCATTTGTAGGAATTAATCCAAAATTGTCCATGACTACCACTCTTGCAGTGTCACGTCCACCAGGAGAATTCATTATTTCGTTGGTACTTAAGGAGAGATTTTGTGCAACTGGCCCCAATAATCTATATCAAAAACATTCTTTAAAAACCAGTTGGCTTATAAATTTAAAAACATACCTCTGTAAAATAACAGGAGGATTTGAATTTCTTGGGTTCAACTGCAAGTATTGATAACGTCGGGCTCGGTTTGTTCGTTGAGTACGAGTCGCGGAACTGGTACCATTCTCACTATTATGACGAGAGACAAAGAGAGGATGGCTTATAGGTGCTAAAAAATTTAAAAAAACTGTATAAGGCAATATCTCTACTTTTGCTTAAACTGCTTACCTTGTTGATCGTTCGTGCTATTGACATCGTCAAAAAGTGGGACAGCAAACCCATTTTCGTTCCATCGAACCATTCTTGGAAGAGCTTCGTCCAATTCGTGATCAGCATATTGAATCATCAAAATGTCTTCATCTCTATCCACATTTGAAGCTAAATGGAATTCTTTTACGTTAATTTTTTACAATTAAAATCTGCACAACTTGTATTAATTTTACATACCCTCATTATTTTCTTCATCATCATAATTGTTATCATCGTTATCGTCGGCTTCGTCGATGTCATCATCATCAACTTCATTATCATCATTGTCCTCATCTTCTACTTCTTGGTCAGATGCGTTGGAATCTGAATCTCCAGAATCAGTGCTCATCAGTTCCTCCTGTGAATTACATGTCTATTAAATTTGCATTTAATTAAACATTTGGTAATACTTACAGTTGCATCTGGTTCATGATCATAGCCAAGGTTACCATCATCATCAATATCCATGGTATGGTGGTTACGTCCTGAAGCTACCTCACTGTAGCTACGATTAGTTTCGTTATTGCCATGGTCAAGTAGCTGATCCATAATATGTTCCAAGACATTATCAGCTTCTTCATGCACTGCTGAAACTTCAGGATTGGCTTCGAGGCTCGATGCAACAGCAGAAATATCGTGTTCTGTATTTTCGGCATCTTCTATAGCTTCTTCTCCCTATAAGTTAGTAAATATTAAATACCAAAACAAAATTTGTAAAATGTTGGTCGTACCTGAGCATTAGTAGCTTCAGTCGAAGTGGTACCGCTTTGAGTAACACCTGTATCATCTAAATTATTTTGTTGTGATTTTTTATTTATTCTACCTCCAGCATTACCAGTGATAGGTTGATTCACAATTCGGGATAAAGATTCCATGGGCTTCAATGAAGAATTGACAGTTAATGGGAAATTAGGACTAGACAAATCCATGTAATGAGATATTCTTGCTAAGTCATTAAAAATTCCTTTACGCAACATGAGTTTAACAATGTTATTAATTTGTCCATTCAGTGGTTGGTTCTTAAAAACTCGTAGTTGATTTGATGGAGGGCAGTTTTCTATCATGGTGGTTATTATACCAGTTATCAATTGAACCTGAGTATGTTTTTCAAAAGATTCGGGCATAAGAAGGGCACGTCCTAAGGCAGCTTTCACTTCATTCACTAAAGTAGCCTGTGCATCAGGAGAATGATTACATGAAGAGATTGCTGCGATTAAAACTCTACACATCATGGAGCAGTCACGATCAGACACGTTTTCAGTCACAGGTAACAATTTGTCAAACATGAATGTTAAAGCAGAACAATCTTCTGTAATAAACTGATTGCTACTAGCTCGGTATGTAAAGTCTGTAATTAGCTTAGCAATTGACCCATAGGAAACAACTGCATCGGCTAAAATCTTTAAAATAGAGTGCTTAGCCAACATTGGCCTTCTGACCAATTCTTGCTCAACTTTGTTTTCCAAAGCTGTTTCACTGGGAGTTCTTACTAATCTCACTCTCACAGGCGGTACATGAGAATCATCTTGGCTATCCATATTTAAAATCTCATTCGATGCAGAAGTGCTACTTAAGAGATCACTAGCTCTTTGGTACATTGTTTCACGAGTAGTTGTGGTAGTGGTGGTTGTAGTTGCTGTAGCAGACCTTGACACATTTACTTGAGATGCTTCAGGCGCACTAAGTTCTAATGGTTGACCCAAAGCATTCAGCAGGTTAATAACAACGAGTATAGAGAGATCTTCATCCATTAGTGGTGCATGTGTCCGTGTAGTGGGTTCGGCTCGCATGGGCAAACGTATGTCCACATCTTCTGCTATTTATAAAAAAAATGTAGATACAGACTTCTACAACTTTTATATGTAACTTTCAGCTTGCAATTTAAAAAATCAATGTAACAGATCACCCTTTAAAAGATTTGGCATCAAAAAATTAGGTTATATTTCATATTACAAAACAACATTCCAAACCGGAAATGTAACACAGCATTCTAATACCAGGTGTCCACTTTTATTTGATTTTATTAAAAGCCTAACGTGCTGATCTCTAATTAATATGTTAATAATACGCACTAATACTTCGTACTTTTTAACGGAAATAGACAATAAACATATTCACATAACTACAAGCATTTGGCAGTTGGTGTACGTCTACAATTTCCTAAACTAAAAGTTAAAAAACAATATCTTTACCTCGTCTAAAAATGCTGCAATCGACCCTCAAAATGTTTTTGGCAACATCATAAAATGTTTCAGGAGAACGAGTTACTGCTCCTCCAATTTGACGTGCTAAATATATAAGTTCTCTATAGGGAGGTGGAATGGAAGGTAGTGTTCTTCCTCGAATGACCTTTTCCATTGAATGTGCAAGGGTTTGTGGGCCCTCTAGCGTGTGTCGAATTAAAACAGTGGCAAGTGGCCCGTAGCCACTAAACGCGGAAGTTTGTCTCATTTCTAACAAGCAGGTAACACCACCGTCACGCACAAATGTTTTGGCAAGTTCAAATTCTCTAGTAAGACGTAAACAAACGCGCATAATAGCATGCAGAAGATCTTTATCGATTTGCAAATGCATAAGCCTAACACAACTTTTAACAATGCATACTCTTTGCGGTTTTGTTAGACTGGGAGCTGGCACACAACGTTCTTCTTCTTTGTCAGTTAGTATCACTTCTTCATCGATTTCCATGGACTCAGTTGATTCCGGATTAGTAGGATCATATTTGCCTTCATTTGAAAGATGTACTGGGGTCATTGATATAGGTCTATTGTTCCCAGTTTCGTCATTGCACTGAAGCATATTTCCAAAAGTGATTGTATATCGACGACGACCACAAGTGACTCTGATACTTTGTTCTCCGTTCCAGTAAGCATCATTGATTAGTTTATTATTAGTGGGTGAGTAGGGTGTCCATTTACCAGTAACAAGATCATACCACTTCCATATGCGATTGGTGACAACATGCATGTTTCGCTTGCGCTGAGTACATGTCGCCACTTTTCCCAAGGAATCAAGTAATAGTAAAATAGGTGTCAACCACTTCGGTTCAGTTGTCGTCTTGGTTTCGCTCATACAACGTTCAGCTAATGAAATCAGTTGAATAAAATCATCCACCAAGTTTAGTGACCGATGTACAGCAAATCCACATGGAACTCTCATATCAAAGTAGGATGGTACTTCAAAAAACAATGTGTATAGGTGGGTGTAATAGCCTAGACGCAGAGCCTTTTCCGATTCACACAACTCCTGAAGTAATTTTGGTGCTTCTGATTTATTAAATCGGTTCTGCAAAAGAAATTCGCAGTTTTCTTTGATTTTTCGTAGCAATTTATCTAACAACTCATCCCTAAAATCAGGCCCGTTACGCTTCATAATAGTTCCCAACAACTCACAAACTTTGTACACCGTTTCGGGAATTACTTCAATCAAATCTAGGCATACTTGAAGAGCACCTTTAGCAAAATTATCGATTAATTCTTCAGAGAGCGGCGCTATATCATCATCCACTTCTTCTCTTCTTTTCTCATTGGTACCTGATGGCCCAGATTCTCCCAAAGACAAGGCAATTGCTTGAATAACTTGATCATCTTCGGACAGATCTACATCCATTCCTGAAGTTCCAGCTCTAAGTAGATGCGGTGGATTTGAAAGCAAGTAGTCAGTTGCCTGTTCAACATTCAGGGTATGTATAAGAGCCTCTAAAGCATGTTCACGTGAAAAACCCATATCCATAAGTTGTCGTAAATTGTCCTGGTTCACATCAGTTTCCCCACGACTCCCGGCGGTAGACGATGATGAAGACCCACTAGTAGTTTTATCATCCCCTTTGCTCAAACGCTCTTTGATAATTTTTTCACCTCTTAAAATGTGACGCAAGATGGATAGAATTGATTCACTCATTCGAACTCCATATGTTGGCAATGGTTTCTTGCCCCACATTAGCATGACAGCTTCAAAGGCCAATTTATGGATTTGGATCAAATAACGCAATGGATTAAACGCAAATAATTTTCTCAAAGATATGCCAGTGGGTCCAGATGATTTGTTTGTCATTGAATGTGGAGAATCTAGTATTGCTTTAGGGTTCACCATTTTCTCAAGAAGCATTAACCATGCATCTAGGAATTCTCCCGTACCTAAGAATGTGGAAAATCAATTTTAAAACATATTTTTGCGCATTTTCTTCGAAATGTAATAATATAATAATATAATTGCGATTTTTCCAACAGATAAGTTTGATTTGAAACCAATTTATTTCTCCCTCAATTGTACTTGTATAAAATCTTTCTCTATTTCTAGTGATTTCCATTATCTGTGTATTTTTTACACAAACAATTCTTAGTATTACATTTAGAGACACATATTAAGTATCTTATATTTACAGGTTGTTACATCTCAATAAAATTCAATATATTTAAAAATGTTGTGGAAGTCTATTATTGCATATTTCTAGTTTAGTGGAAAAACGGGACATTTTTCATCATCTACACATATATCAAAAGTTACAGGGGGGAAACGTGTTTCAGAAGTAGGCGTGGCCAATTTAAAATTGTGTTAAGAGGTTCTACATTTACATAAACAATAGTTTTACCTTCAGGTAAATCGGGATGTTCCAATCCTTGATCCAATTCTATGGTTTTTCCAGCACTTAATGCCCACTTGAAAGTGTTGAAAAAGGTAGCTTGTCCACCAAGAGAAACAAATTTCTGCAGCATAAGATGGTAAGGATATCTTTTTTCGTCGAACAACATGGGACTAGTAAAGCCCACGCTGCAAATTAAAAATGTCAGTTTGAATTTGGGGACCGGGCTTGGCGGTAGCCTTTCAAAATTCAGCCCATTAGCCAGAAGGTAATTTAATGCGGTGGCAACAGATCTTGCGTAAGGACTTGGAAATACAGGTGCGGAAACAATGTTCTGACCACGTCTCTGACGAACCGGGGTTCCAACACACAATTTCACCAGCAAGCCAAAGAGCTCAGCAAGAGCCCGACCCAACCGAGAAGATGCACCAAGCAAAGGTTTAATATATTTTAGCTGCTGACTTGTTGGTTTAGTAGTGATTGGTTCTCCATCTATATCCATAGACTGAATCTGTGTTGGATTGGTTGATAAGCCTTCTAAAGCAGATGCAACGTTGGCTGTGGAGTCGGAATTTGATGGATAGTTACTTTCAGCCTACAGAAAGACATTTGTATATACCAATGGTTAAAAGAACTTTTATAATAAATATATTAAGATAAGCGAATATACTTTTAGTGTTACATTTAAAAATATACAATTATATGGATCTTTAACCCGTACATAAAATGAACTAACAACTTGGCAGAATGAAAGCGTATGCCAACAATATCAATAATGAAATGACCGCATTATACATATTCACAGTTTTATCGTATGTATTTGTGTTGACAATCCATATAAAACAAAAAATTGTTTAAAATCGTACTTCCCCAATCCTTAAATTTATATTCTAATACATACGTGCAATTACTATTAAAAAAGTTATATTTTCAATTAATTTTAAGAAAAATTTCAAAACACTTTTTTTTTAATTTTTGTACACTAAAAAATGTTAACTTTCAAAGTATCAACCTTGGACCGACTCAAATCTTTGCAAATTTGAAGTTATGATTGTATAAACTCTTTGACCAAGTCATTTTTATTGTAAAGTGTTGAAAAATTCCGTTTACATATAATAATCACATAGATTCCTATTCTTACCCTATCAAAAACAGGAATATTAAGTCTTTCCATGTCTTCTCGACCGAAATCACAATCGACAGGGATCGCATCATCACTGCATAAAGCCAAAAGGAGGGTGCTTTCCCACACCAGTGACGTATACAATTCAGCGAGGCCTTTCAAAACAGCAAGGCCCTCTTCTGAGCCCCAATGTTGCAAGGAAAGTGTGCGGATTTCACTTTGTCCAGTTCGACAAACATGCACAAACATCAACACGTAACCATGTGCAGCAGCCATAGCATGAAGCAAAGGTGTCGCGCTCGCACTATTAAATGCACTTTCTAAGTGAGGAGCACTAGCCAATTCATGTAAGAGTTTCGAACCATTGCTGGAATCCAGCTGAGAATAGAGAGGCTTTAAAGTCTGTAACACTTCATTCAATTGTAAAAGTCCTTGTCTAAGCACTCTAGGTTCGTGGGCAAGATTTAATATACTCTTGCAAACAGATGCAACAGCTTGTGCAGAAACTGTTACAGGACAATCCACTGGTAAGTTCGGCAGGCCAAGAATTCTCAGCAAGGGCTCAAGGCCACCTTGGAGCACAAACTCACGACAGTGATCATCAGTTGAATTATTACTCAATATTGCGTCAATAAATTTCATGATGTTCAAGATATAATCCACCAAAGCAATTGGTGTCTTTTCACTTGTACCACTGTTTGATGTTTCTTGAGAATCATTCTGAGCATTGTGTGATGATGTTGAAGCCTCCTCTTCATCATCTTCTTCCTCATCAGAGGATCCTAAATTTTCAGGAGAATTTTTGTAGAATATAAGTGCATGCTATGATGATGAATAAAAATATGAAGGAATATTTGAGCTAATTAAGAAAGTGAACATTATTTTACTTTTCTAATCATATTACTCTTCCCTGAAAAATATATTTCTGAAGTATACCTTTTCATTTTTCAATATTTGTGCGAATAGAAAAAATGTTATAACCATCTAAAAAATATTGTAAATAAAAAATTTATCGGAAATTAATAAATATTTTGGAAATGGAACCATCTTTTAAATAAATTATTATTTTCCTTTAAATCATGATTTTGTATAGGTTCACTTTGGAGCTAAATTAATACAAAATTTCAAATAATGACAATACAGCAGACGCTCGATAACATGAGCTAATTCAGACCCGTGTGTTCACATTATCGAGATGTTTACTTTAGCGAGCGTGATTTTATTAATCAGCAAATTATTAAAAGAAACGTTTAATAAAACAATTAATATTTTTTTGCTAATTGTGTCACTCCCGCACCTACTGCAACCTCGTCTATAATTTTCACTTTGTCACTCAATCTTAAACACTTTCTTTTATTGGATGTGGATGCCATAGTCGTAATGCATAAACGCATGCAATATGCCTGACTTAAGTTTAACAACGACTGAAATGAAGTCAGTGCAGCTCCTACAAATAATTTGCTGAGAGTCACGTATGTACATTATAAAAACAATAAAAAAAGAAGTGTTTACGTTATCGAGCTGTACCAGTTGTTTATGTTATCGGGCGTTCAATTTGATCCTATAGTAAGAATTTTGTGTTTACATTAGCGAGATGTTTCCATAATCGTATGTTTATCGAGCTTCTGCTGTATTTACAAACGATACATTTTAAAGCAAACATTTCTTACCTTCAGCGTTGCTCGACGGTCTGACAATATTAGTGGGTGAAGTCTCAGACTTGCTGTGAGGTCTCCAACAGATGTACTTGGGATCGGTTCCTAGCTGACACAGGTCATGGAGAAGTTTAATGATTGCAGCTGTGGCATCAGCTTTCAGACTTGGTTGATGGCGCATGAGCTCATCCATAGCGTTTCCCAAGTTAGATGCTAGAAAAAATTATAATTCTGTAAAATTTGTAAAAAGGTATTTAAACAATTAGAAAATGAAAATACCTGTGTCTCCTAGAGGATCGGAGCTACGTCTACGTCTCATAGCAGATAAATAATGCGGTGACACTAACACTTTAAATAATCGTTCGAAGGGTTTACATTTAACAAATGACTGCAGTCCTCTTGCGTTTAAACATAAAGCACTAAATACATTAGGCAGAGATCCTAGGACTTCCCTAGTAGCAGGAACATCTTTGATCAAGAGGGCATGTAGTACGACATCAGTTAGACCATTGTCTTGTAACGTCGAGAGCAAAGTCGGTTCTTGGAACACATAAACTGTCACAAGGTCGGTAGCCAGCAAAAATAACGAGGGGCCGTAGTACTCAGCATTGGCAATTATATGTTTTAAAGCAGATGGTAGAATACCTTCCATCACATGTCGGACATTGTCTGCAAACATGGTATCTTGTAGAGCCTTTTTTAGGAAGTTCAACATAGACTTCAGAAGAGCGGCACGCTGTGGAAGGCATGTTTTGCCAAAGTTTGCTGTATTACACTGGCACTCATAATTGCTAGTAAAATCTTCGTCGACATCCGAGGGACCTGGTTGCTCTGTTCCGCCATCGACGGGCTTAAATTCGTAACTTTGCTCTTTACGGCATAATTGTACTTCCACCTTAAAACACAAAGAAATACAATAAAGTAGCCATACAGAAAAATAAAAACTACAGAGTATAGTTGCACTGGAAATTTTCAACGTAACAAAATCTAGACTTGATGTTTTCTGGAAAACTCCCTATTACAAATTAATATAGAAACTATCAATTTTTTTATTTTAAAATAATGATCTCTTTTTAATATTCACATGACCAATGTCAACTGTTAGACCTTGTGTTCTTGATTTTTGATAATTAGTACAATTTTAAATTGGTATTAATTAAGAATCCAAAGAGATACTATAAGTTTCTTACACCACTTGCATATTAGAAATAAAAATGAAAAAATATGTTTAAAGCACCCCCACTTCTAAGAGAAAAAACTTACATCTAAGCGGTTAATAAAACTTTGTAGTCCTCCATGGTTGTGGAAAGCTTGCATATCAATATTGGTAATAAGGTCAATCACTCTAACAGCACGTGTGACAAACTGCAACATAATTTTTTTAGCAAAAATTACACAAATGTACAAGAAAAAATTTACTGTAATGTGCTCAAGTTCAACTCCATGCCAATTAATGACCTGAAGGAGAGATTCCATCATTCCACAAGAAACCAATGCTTCTCCTCCAGCCTCATAGCTAGCAAGATGGTATAAAAATGAAAACAAAGCAGTTGCTAAGGGCAAGGGAAACTTTGAACCGAAATCGCTGTTTGACATAGGAACACTAACTACTTGCATGCTAGTATCTTGCTCGGTTTCTTTCTTTTCACTTTCTTCATTTTGTGGTTCGGTTTTTATTGTCTGTTTAGTTAACGACGTGATGCAGTTACGAACTAATGTGGGTAAAAAACCGTGATATTGACTTGCACCAGTTACATCTATTATATTATTTAATCTAGACCCAGGTTTCCTGCGTAAACAAAATATTTTTAAGTTTTATCTTAATTAGAAAAACAACCAAAATACTTACTTTGGAAAATGTGGATTTCTATCTAAGTGTATTATGGATGTTAGCGTCCTAAGGGCAGCTGAGCGTATATCTACCATTTCAGATGCTTCAAGTTCTACCAACTCGACCAACTCCTCCAAGAGACCGTTATAGAGAAGTGTGTGAGCAGAATCTTGCAAGGCATTTGAATATACAAGCACAGAAAGAGCCTGCAGACGTGCTTGTACACATAAAAGTCTAGTCTTATAGTCCGCAAAGTGATGAGCTAAACGCACATGTGTAAAAAGCCACATCTAAACAAAAAAATTATCAAAATAATTAAAGTTAAACTAAAAAACTTAATTATATATAACACACACCTCTTTGTCAGGAGGGACAAAATATATTGAAATCAGTCCTTTCATAATCTCAGCAGGGGTTTTGCTGAGCTTATCAACATTTTCTACATGAATATAGCTGGAATTTTGCTTTCCTTTTGAGTCTTTGGATTCCTTGTTGTCTTTATCAGTTGCATGGTCTTTATGAAATTCAAAATGGAGGGTAGTTGCTGAATGGGGAACAGGTTTACCTTCGATGCAGCAGTCTGCTAGGCCGAAACCGTTTTCCTTGCCACCCCAACTCTATTACAGAAGTACATTAGTTAAGTCCAAATTGAATCTAATAAATTCATATATTTATATACCTCTGCTAGATAATGTAAACGTGAAAGAAGGGCCTGTCTCTTATCACTAGCAAGACGTGTTATAAAATTGCTGCGTTTGGAGAACATGTACAACAAATTTAGAACTGCAAGAACTACGTTCATATCGCTGGAACTCATAAGGGCCAATAAATGTTCCATCGAGTTGTATAGGTGCCGGGAAAATGAATGCTCTATGAGCAAAGTCGTAAAGTGGAGTGTCCATAGGAGCAATTTCTTTTCCTAAAAATGAAAACGAAAACATATCAACAGAAGGGTATAGAAACCTGCAAGATCAAAAATCGTGTGTTAAACAATTTATTGCTGCTAAAAACAAGTTTTCTGGGGTTTTTATTTATATTGAAAATTATTTTGCGATCTTAAATCCACTTTCTAAGTTTGATGTAGATTTTTGAATGAGATTCCTTTTAATTTGAATTACTTTTTAGGTATTTTTAAACACAAAATAACATGATAATCTTCTTCAAGTGCTTTACCTCTTACGAGGCATAGCCATCTTTTCTCCTATGCTTGCGTTTAGAGTGCCGCAGACATAGAGGACCTACAGCTTAACATAAGCTCTGAACCACGGGAAGTGTAAACACTTCTACTCCAGAGAAGATTTACTAGGCAGAAAATCTCGCTGGTTTGCCATTGCCTTGCGAGGGAGAACGGTCGTTAAAAATCCGATGTTCCGGTACTGGTAATTGAACCCAAGACCTTCAGCGTAGAAATATAACATGCTAACCACTAACCCATGGCCCTCTCACGAAAGATAATAGTACATGATATAGGATGTCTCTGGTGTACTTATTGTACAGAATTTTAATACAAAGTTGTAACTAACAATTTCAATTAAATTTAATGTTGCTTTATAGTTTCAATGTGTTGAATCCACTTCAAACATTTGTCAGAGTTTTAAATGATTATAAACCCTGCACTAAAAATATCTACCGTTTGTACTACTGTTCTGTACGATCTTGTGGTTTTGGTAAGATTTAATTTCAAGAATCCTTTGAAAATATAGAAACATCTACAGTACCCTAACAAGCTGTAAGCCATTTGTAGAGTATGAATTACAAATTGCTGGAATAATTAAATTAATAGAATGTAACATTGGATATTGATTAACGATAAACCTATATGAAAACAGAAGCAGCCCTAAACAATAAACGAGTTTAATATAAAAATTCATCATTTCTATGCAATTATAGTCAAAGTTATTGATAATAATGGTAATTAGTAGGTGCCACTTCAGAAGGTTATACTCTGTTAAGATGTTCCTATTTTTTTATTGTTTTCATGAGTACTACACATGTCTGTAGTGGCACCATTTCTGCTACACCTTGTATATAAATTACATAAGCATGCATTAAAAAATTAATTAGGAAATGATAGAAACTGCCAGAAAACCAACGAAATGTTGGCACAGGAGCAAACCTCTTAGAACTATTCAGTAGGAACTGATGAACTATAACTATTTAAAGTATGTTTGGCCAAAGAAAATCTCTGAAAATAAGTTTTTTGTCAAATCAATAATGGACCTCGCCTGGGTCTTATCTTCTAATAAACTTATCTTCCGGAGGTTTTTCATTTTCGAGGTTTTTCATTTTCGTATTTATTTTTTATGGTTTTAAGTTTATTACTTCTTAATGAAACTGGCAACTAAATACTCAATTTGGCATCGTAAATATTGTAGAGGGTTTCCTGAAGGTTCTATAAATTGAAATACTACCAACAATGCCATTTTAGGTATTTTTCAGCCCTGTCGTAAAATATACCATTATCAGAAATAGCAGTTATTTGTGGAAACATTCATTTTAATATATCATTTTACTTTAAGCAATCCAATCAAAAAATAGGTTTGTTTGTTTGCAAGTTATTATGAACAACTTTTACTGATAAAATTCCTCAATAAAAATCCTAGGATGATTTCACCATTGTGTCATTTATTATGTAATTGTGCAGTAAATGATACACATATCCAATACGAATGTGAATATTTCAATTGTTTAAAAAAATCCTATTGGTATATTGTCATTCACAGCGACATAGATACACTGCATGATTCATATGTTGATAAACCATGTTTAAATTTATATCTATATGTTTACTGAAGGCAAGACATAAATGCAACAGTATAGAAATTCTAGTCGTAGATATGCGATATGGAGTCACTGTAGATATGCGATATCCAGTCACTCACGTGATTACATTAAACAGTCTCTTAAAAAATATTCTTTAATTATTTTCCTCTTCACAAAAATACAAAATCCAACAACAATGCTTTCTGGCTTATATGAATAAACTCTTTTTTAAGCTACCTAAGAGCATCAAAAAATAATGCAACAAAACTTTAGTCAAAACAAAAACATTAAAATAGGATCTCTACTACGGATAAGCAGATAGCAGCAAACATGTATGATAAATTTGTATATGTACCAACCCACTCACTTCTGAGACATGAGTAAAAATGTATATACAATAAAATACCGGGAAAACAATATCTATCTCTTTCTACTAATCCTTACTTTATCTTTTTTGAATGGAAACATGGACATTTGATCTTATTTTCCTTAACATATTGATTTCAATTAATATGAAATAGTAACTCACCGAACTATCGTAGTTGGTATCACAATGTAAAGCCCACTTGTTGTCGGGTGTGGTTTCGGTTGCTTCCTCAAGTATGGAGTCAAATATGTCAAGAACTCCTATCCAATGGTACAATTCGCATTTTCCAAAAGTCCATGTGCTGATCTTGGAGAGCTCCTCCAGAAGTTCTGTTCGTGAACATTGACGAAGCCGTTCGATGAGAGCTTGGCACTCCGGAGGAATCTCCGAAGTACCCTTGCGTAATCGGGCACGGTCGATCTTCATTGTCTGGAACCCCGATTCGTTTTGATTTAGAGGTTCCAACAAAAATACTTCGATATCTTCATCCTCATCGTCACTATCTGCAATAGAAATGAACATTCAAATACTTTACACTTAAATATATTAAACACTTTTAAACAAATACCGTAAAACTACACACCACCATTTAAGCTATTTATATCGTGATGAGACATCATCGTAAAAGCACTGCTATACGCCATTTCTAAAACACAACTGCTCAATACTGCAGCTACAATATGTGAAGTGAAACAACCACACCACCTACATATTGTGTAATAAAGCATACTCCAATGCAACTAGTGGCTCCCCCAATACAACTAGTGGCTCCCCCAATACAACTAGTGGCGCTGCCAAGCATTTTATCTTACAATAATATATAATTGATATGAATATTTTGCCAGATGTATTCCTAGAATTTCTTGCTTTTGCTACATTGTGTAATACAGATGCGATGGTATACACAAATTACGGCAACTAAAAATTCAAAATACTTTGATGCACACATTTTTAATAAGTTTGCTCGGAAATTTGTTTTTAAATAAACATATATGTATACTACTTCACATTCAAACTGACTTCAAGAAAAGCATAACAGTGCCAATACCAAAGAAACCATTATAAACAAAATGTAAAATCCACCACAAGTTCAGCCTAATTTGACACTCATCAAAAATACACCCGAAAATGATATGCCGAAAATTGGAAAAAACGATAGAAGAAAATCTATCAGAAGACCAGTTCAGTTTTCGGAAAAAAACTTTGGAAAGGAAGCTAGCTTAGCAATTGGGTTATAAAAAGAAAAATCAGAAAAAAAAAAAAAAAAAAAACAAAAAAAAAAAAAAAAAAAAAAAAAAAAAAAAAAAAAAAAAAAAAAAAAAAAAAAAAAAAAACAACAACAATAAGATACAAGGAACAAAGTGAAGCTAAAATCAATGAAGGAGTTAAACAAGGATGTTCCTTCTCACCTTTGCTGGTTGATATATACATATATGGAAAAAGCAATTGAAAAACTAAAGGAAATAAGAGAAACGAGAATCAAACTACAAGGACATAAAATTGACTTGCTCAGGTTTGTTACTTGTTAAATATTGAAATACGTCAATGACCTATTATGATTTCATCACTTTTTTAATATATATTATGCAAGGTGTCCCAAAACGTACCGGCAATATTTCAAAGATGAATTCCAGAACTTATTTAGAATCGAAAAGTCCATATAAACATATGTCCTAAACATAACTGTTAACGAGTTATTGATTATTTCATCATTTGTGGCTAAAATTTTAGTTCAACGAATTTTATGAAATAAATCTTTTTTTAATACATTTTTAGTATTTTATTTACAAGAAATGTTCAAAATTATCTCCATTGTGTTAGATACACAAAGCCGTACGTTGCAGAAGAGATCGCTGACTTCTTAATATGGTTGCTAGGGTATTCCTAATAATATCGGCAGCCTGCTGTATTGTTTGGCGTAATTCTTCTACCGTGTGCACTTCAGTTGCATAAACAACCTGTTTCACGTGACCCCAAAGAGAAAAATCTAATGGAGTCAGGTCCGGCGAAAGCGGTGGCCATACTACGGATCCTCCTACTCCAATCCATCTTCCTGGAAAATGTGCGCTAAGCCAAGCTCTAACACGAAGACATTGATGTGCTGGTGCCCCATTGTGTTGATACCACATTGCTCGTCTTATATTTAATGCCACGTCTTCCAGCAATAAGGGTAAAGAGATTTCTAGAAAATATTCGTAATTCGCACCATTCAAACGGTCCAATCAGACGAGCATTAAGAATACCAGCTATCATATTAACACTAAATCTATGTTGAAAATGCGAGCGTCTTCTTAACTGAGGATTTTCTGCAGCCCATTCATGAAAATTATGATAATTATTGATACCATCTCGTGTGAAAGAAGCTTCAAAGGTTCATAAAATAGGCGGTAGGTTTTGATTATTTTGTACTGAATTACAAAATCTTAAACGAGCTTCAAAATCATTGCTTAGAGCTTGAACTCTTTGATGATTATATGTATATAAGAGAGCACTTCTTATTATTCTCCAAACCTGGTTTCTACATGTTCCAGTACATAACGCAATTCTTCGCATCAACGAATCTTCTTGTAATAAATCAAGAACTCGTTTATGGATCTACGGACAACTCCTTGTCCGACTGCATGTCTTGCATTGAAAGTGCCATGTTCCCTCAGCTGACGTGAATTAAAGAAAATTGCACGCTTAGGCAGTCTTCTCTTGGGATATCTTCTACGATATATTAATTGTGCTGCTAAAGCATTTCCATCACACAGACCGTGAACATAATGAATACCTGCATATTCTTCATTTGAAAATAACATTGGCATAGTGAATTACGATGGGAATAAGCATACAAAGAAGAAGCCAATAACTTCAGTAACACAGTAATAAACTGACAAGTTACAAACAATAATTTGTTAAAAACGATGTTCAAATTTTACTAAGCAAATGACGCGATCATAGCAACTAGATCAGTATTTCAGAAATCCGTTGGACTAAAATTTTAGCCACATAAATTACGAAATAAAGAATAACTCGTTAACGGTTGCGTTTAGGTCATATGTTTATATGGACTTTTAACCTTTTAAATAATTTCTGGAATTCATCCTTGAAATACTGTCGGTACGTTTTGGAACACACTGTATATGTTATAATTTTGACAATCGTAAATTTTGCAGACAGACCATTACTATTACTGTTGTGTCAAAAACAGTTGTCTATTTTACCAGTAGCACAAAAATCGAATCCCATTAACCTCCTGACAACATTCTCTAAACTCCTTGAAAAATGTATTTCGGCTAGATTAAATTCTGAACTTAACCTATGAACACAATCCCTACTTTCCAATTCGGATTCAGAACTAAACACTCGACAAACCATCAACTCACAAGAATCGCAGAAATTATTGAGAGAGGCTATGAATCTAAACATCACACAGTAGCTGCCTTCATTGACATTGCTAAAGCATTTGACACAGTATGGACACTGGGACTGATTTACAAAATAATGATTATAAACCTACCAAACTACTTGATCCTAATCCTGAAATCATTTCTTGAAAATAGGAGATTTCAAGTTAGGGTAAATGCCACTTTATCAACCGTAAAAAATATCTCAGCTGGAATTCCTCAAGGCTCAATATTGGGACCTATCCTATATAATATTTTCATGTACGACATTCCTCAAATGCATAATTCGTCTATCGCAATGTATGCAGACGATACTGTCATTATCACGCAGAATGAAAACATAAATACCGCTGCACATCGTCTTCAATCTAGCATGGACGAACTGGATGAATGGTTGAAAAAATGGAATATTTCTATTAACCCCACTAAATGTGAAGCCAAAATCTTCACTCTAAGATTCCCTGCTCTACCACCAACTATCGTGATAAATAACCAATCCATCCCTTGGAACCCCGCAGACCAGGGTGTCAAATATTTGGGAGTGTACTTAGACAAGCGATTGACGTGGAAATTGCATATAAACAAAAAACTAAACGAGTGCCATTCGAGACTTAGTCAACTATACCCCATAATTAATCGAAATTCCCCGTTAAAACATGAATGCGCCCTCCTCATATACACATCCCTTCTAAGGCCAACAATGACATACGCCTGCACAGTATGGGGAGCTGCTCCAAACTCTACAATAAAAAAATTGCAAGCATTCCAAAATAAAGTTCTTCGAATTATAACAAATGACCCTTGGTTCGTCCGCAACAACCAGCTACACAACGAACTGAAAATACCTCCTATACAAACATTTATTAAGAAGTGCGTTTTAACATTTAATAATAAACTAAAAGAGTGCCCAGGTGCTGTGAGTTATTCACTAGGTCAAAAACGAATTCACAAACGCTTAAAGTGTAAACTGCTCCAAGACCCGCTCTCGTCTGATGATGAGGAACTCAGCGATTGAGGATCTCCAATGGAGCTGACCTCTCTACGTTAATATTGTGAAAAGTGTAATCAATGTGAACATTTCTGTTTATAGCTATTATAGCTGATCCGGAAGCGCAATTATTAAAAAAAAAAAAATCGAATACACATCAAAAATTCAAACAATCGAGTTGCTGACTACTAGTTAAATTTATAGAAAAACTTGTGCACTATATAAATTGTATCTAAAAAGTTAATAAAGTTGATGATTGTTTCCAAAATCACTGTATATGAGATTTCAAAACCAACTAACATCATAGACATCTGACAGGTGACCTTTATTGGCGTGTTGTTTTATTGTTGCACAGAAGACCGAGTAGAATACATTGTTATTTTGTAGGCAATTGGTATATAACAAAAATGTTATATAATACAAGAAAGATGGGTATAACCATTTCTTCTAGAAGAACAATTAATTGACAGCAATAAAACAATCACATACAAGAACAAATTCCAAAAAGTTACACAATACCGGTGAGAGTACAAAATTATTGTAGGTCAGAAGTAAAAACATTACCAGAAAAAAGGAATATGGTGTAATTTTTAAATTTATTATTTAATAAAAAAAATTCTCAGCTCAAATCTATATTAATAATTAAAATATTATTACAACTAGTACCTTTTTAAAGTTTTCGATAAATTTTAATTTAAATTCTTTTAGTACAGAATTAAAATACAAAATGATAATTTATACGTTTTCATGATCGATAAGAATTTTATGAAGCTTCACTTACAAAAAAAAAAACCCCTTTACACACCAAGAATTACTAAGACAATTCAAACTAACCTGAAGTGGCTTCAGCTACTCTAAAATAGTTTTCGTAGTGCAAAATGTGCAAAGATGTTTTTTGTGCGACTCTTTAGAATTTAGAGTTTTATGACTTTTGGGAGTCCTGTAATACTGATCATCATGAAATCTGATCTTCCCTTATTCTGAAAGACAAACCCTTAGAATATTTCCTGCCTATTTT